>JADGIX010000290.1:0-14382 GCA_027595885.1 Globomyces sp. JEL0801
GGGATTTTTGTTTGAATGTATTAAATCTATGAAATTTGGTAATGATATGGAAAGACGACCGAAAATAATATTAAATCGTATAAGTGAATAAAGCAGCATTCAAATGGCATCATAAAATCTGACGCAATTGAATATGTCAATATACAAAAGACCGTCTCTTCAGTGTATTAAATTAGATATTTTAAGTATCTTCGCAAATCAGTTTTAGTTTAAGTAGGATTAATAAATCCTTCAAGTCTAATGATTCAAACAATTTAATACACTACGAATGAGCAGTTTATTTTTCACTAGAGCGAGATGGTTTCTAGATTACTTGTTCACTATAATAGACAATGAAAATTTCTTCAACGGGTTGGGTTTTAAGTTCATCGGATCCGCGAAAACGGAGAATTGATTCGTCGTCACACAATATGCTACGATGAACAATAGATCACTGAAATGAAGCAATAGAGATCTGCTCTCGCCTGAAAAGTATTACGTTGAAAGTATTTTGAAAAGACATCTACTCTCGCATTGAGATACATTTATAAGCAGCACTCTTTGTTTCATACAACCAAGAACGGATAAAACTACATTTTTGCACCTGTAATTTTCTTATGTGACAGTGAGGTGTCTCTGATACGGATGGGAGAATTAATACACGTCATCTTAATGTCTTTAAAAACATTAATCAGTCAATTGAACATTTCAGATACACTAACCTTCAATCAAACGGTACACTACTTGGCATTTTCATTTGGAATCCTGTCAATCGGAATATCATTTCGTTTTCTATATAAATTCCAACATCGTAGGAAAGGATATTTATTACAAATCGCAATTACAATCATCTTTAATGCCTTGAATTTAATTTCTAGATTTCTATATTGTTATTTTGATTTTCAAATAATTTCAATAGCAATTATCTACAATTGGACACAATTCTTTTCAATACTATGTTACCAGATATTACAATGCGATTTGTTTAAAATGGTGAGCGTTGTTAGTACATTTTGGAATCCTGGTCGCATAAGGATATATAAACTGATAATGGTATCGTTAGTTTTTCTTGGTGCGATTCAGTTTCTACTATTGCGCTTTATTTTTATACTCGGAGATGGAAGTTTTTTGGATAGGGTAAAAATATAGTTTTTGATGTTAGTGGAATGGAACTGTTTCTCCCTTAACTTTATCTATCTCACAGTCGGTCACCTTGGTTACGGGCATATACATGATTGTGTTAATGAAAAGTGTATGCAATTTTAAAGATCATCAATCTAAAATCAACTATGAAAAGTATTTGAAATATTCATATTTATTACTTATATTATACAATTCATTGATTATTATCGGTGTGTTTTCCTACACAATCGGATTAATTGGTCGAGGCCCATATGGAACACTTAATTTTTACATATATCAAGCATTGGCCTGTATCGGGACCCTATCCGCTTCTGGTCAAGTCGTTGTATTGGGGTTATTGTTTGAATGTACTAAATCTATGAAATTTGGTAATGATATGAAAAGTTTAAAGAGAAACCGTATAACAAACTAATAAAATACAACATTTTAACTTCAATTGTTAATTTTGATGCCATGAAATCGATATGTATGTAACAGATCAGTATTGCATTATGTAATTTCAAATCTCATACCAGAGCAAAACGATAGTATGAACAGGAACATATGAGGGCTCCTGGCACTACAGCATTCATTTTACAGAAACTAAAGAGAATATACTTGTTCAATATCAAATCAATGTTGATCTACTGACCGGTTTTGAAAAACATCGGACCTGGGAAAAAAAACGGGTTTTTTGATTTGTATTCCATAATGAGTTTAGGATCAACAGCAGGTAAGTGAAATATATCGAAATTCATTGATTTGGATATCCTTGAAAGAGATTACCATATCCTTTTCGCTACAGAATATTTGCGGTTTGGTGATTTGATAGGGCATCACCAAATGAAAAGTCTTTCAACGAATCAATAAACAAAACTGCATTTTTTATACTTTTAATTATGCTTTGTGACCGGAGGTGACGCTGATACGGATGGGAAACCACTACACGTCATCTCTTTATGTCTTTAAAAACATTAATCAGTCAATTAAACATTTCAGATACAGTTACATTTAATCAAGCATTACATTACTTGTCATTATCATGTGGAATCTTATCCATCGCAATATCATTTCATTTTTTATACAAATTCCAACAGTTGAGGAAAACGTATTTACTACAGATTGCAATAACAATCATTTTCAATGGTTTGAATTTGATTTTTAGATTTGCATCCTATTATGTGGATTTTCAAATAGATTGGATAGCAATTATCTACAATTGGACTCAATTTTTTTCATTACTATGTTATCAGATCTTGCAATGTGATTTGTTTAAATTGGTTAGTGTTGTAAGTACATTTTGGAATGGAAGTCGCATAAGGATCTATAAATTTATAATGGTGTCGTTGATTGTTCTGGGTGCGGGGCAGTTTCTACTGGTGAGGATCGTTTTTGTATTCGGAGATGGCAGTTTATTGGATAACGTAACATATACAACGCTAAATAGTAGTGGAATAGAATAGCTTCTCCATTGGCTATAGGTCTGTCACAATTTGTTTGTCTGGCTGTTGGAATTTATATGATTGTGTTGATGAAAAGCGTATGTATTATCAAAGATCATCAATCTAAAATCAATTATGAAAAGTATTTGAAATATTCATATGGATTACTTATATTATACAATTCATTGATTGTCATTGGTGTGTTCTCGTACGCAATTGGTGGAATTATTCGAGTACTAGAATTAACAGGTAATGTGGACATAGAAGGGATAAAAATTCGTAATTTGAATCAAGGTTTGATTTGTATGGGGGCTTTATGTGCATCATCTCAAGTTGTAGTGTTAGGTTTTTTGTTTGAATGTATTAAATCTATGAAATTTGGTAATGATATGGAAAGAATAAGGAAGAATCCAAAGAAAGATGCATCAAAATAAAATGATTGGACTGATTATTGTTTGTAAAAAGTTGATGAGATAGAATGTAGACAGTAAATCCATCAATAATCCTATTTAGCGCGTAATAGTCTATTCCAATTGATATTTGTAATAAAGGTAATATAATTTAACCAACTGTTTATATTCATGTCGTTGCTGTGGTTTTTCGTTGCACATCTGCTCCAAATTTCATTTTCTTTATAGCTTCAAACAAAAAAGCTAAACTAATCAATTGTATCAACAACCAAAATAATGATGCACTATACAAAGATAATCGTAAATATGAACCTGCACTTCCATCCCCTCCTTCCAATCGTACTCCTATAAGAAAGCACACACCAACGCATAGATTTGCAATTATAAATAGTATCAGTAACTTGATGGATTGATTATAAAATAAATCGAAATTTAGTTTGGTTTTGTGATCCTTGATATTACATAAACCTTTCATCAACAACGTCATATAGATTCCAAGATATAATGCAATGAGTTGTAGCAACACAGCAGCTATAGGCGACATAGTTCGATGATACTAGAAACAAATAATTAATCAAATGTTGGAATTACACGATCAAGTAAACTACCATCACCAGGTATAAATAAGACTCGAGCAAATAATTGTCCAACAAATCCCAACATCAATCCCATCATCGATATCCATTTGAAAATTCTTACTTTACTAGGTGTCCACCATATACTAGCAACACAGAGTAATAACAATAAATCACATATCAGGTTATGAAATGCTAATACAGTTAACCCTTGAATCCAATTATGCATGATAATCAAGAGTGGTGATTGGTAGAACTTTATATTTGCCATAGCACCGTATCTCATACAGAAACTGATTCCACAGAGTAATAGTGATACACCAATTTGTATGAAATATCTTTTTTTGAGTTCAATATACTTATGGAAAAAGTAGGCTGATAGAATAGTGCTGATGATTCCGGAAATTAGGATTAGAATATTGGCAGCTTGATGTATCTGAATTGCTAAACTGACTTCCATTTTACAGTAAAAATTTTACGCGATTGGAAATAGAAATATCTTGTAGTTACAAGTTGTAACGCTACTTTGTTTGGAAAAAATGCATATATTCCAGTCTGGAATTGCATTGTGTATTGCTGATGGTCAATAAAATTCTCATAGTAAAACATACTGATTTGGATCTGTAAGTCAATTCATTTCATCCGCGATTCAATGCGATTCGGATATACACTCAAAGCAGTTTGTAATCAAACGATAGAGATCGGTATAAAGTGACGCAACAAACTAGTAGACCACATAAAAAAAAAAAAAAAAAATTAAAGAGATAGGATGCAATTGTATTTAATAAATGGTCCAAGATTCTTCAAATAATTTCTCAAGTTCTTCTGCACCAACTGGTGATGGTGCCATCTTAGTAACACGGTGTTGTGGTAGAGTACCAAGTACCATTTGATCAATGATAGATTTGTCAAGGCCAAGGGAACTGATACCATTTGGCACATCGATGGAATGCAGGAATTTACGGATAGCATCAGAGAGGACTAAACCAGCATCTTCACGTCGGACGTTGGTGGTGTCGACACCTATGGTAAGTTAGGAAGCTGCTTACCGAAAGCTTGCGCACATTCAAGATGACGCTCTGGGTTGGTTGGTGCTGTGAATTTGAAGACGGCTGGGGAGGAGAGTGCGACAGAGATACCATGTGGCTATTTTTAGTTTGAGTTGATTACCACTAGGGCATGATCAGTTTTGTATCCAGGGTGGCGATATTGTTTGCTTAAACCAGAAATTGGATAACTCATACCCTAATGTTAGTCTATTTAAATACATGGCATAAATGGACTCCGGCATTTCCGAACCCAATACCAGCAAAAGTAGCAGCTAAAATCCTAATATTTAATTGAATGCAATTATTACATTTCTTCTTGTGCTTTGTGGTCATCAGGGTTACGGTATGCTCTTGGTAAAGCATCCACACACATTTTCAATGATCGCAAAGACCAGATATCAGAAATAGGGTTGGCACCTTGATAAGCAGGTCTGAATTTTGGGTCTGTTGGACGTGGAGAACGTTGGTTGTATGGAATGGCAGTGTAAGATTCTAGGGAATGGCACAAAACATCCAAACCAGTTGATACGTGGACTTGTGGAGGCATAGTACGGGTGTTATATGGATCAACAATTCCCAATAATGGTTTTAATAATCGAGATGCAATTCCGGTTTTGAATTTCTTTGGGGTGTAGTCAAAAATGGAGACACCAGTGGTTTCAGAACCAGTTCCAGCGGTGGTAGGGACTAGAGTAAGTGATGTGAATATATACTAGCTACGAGAGGGAAAACTGGATTGAATGGTGGGATTCCTTTTCCAATAGGTGCTATTAAAGTTAGTTTAGTACCAAAAGCAATTCAATATTTGTAAATCATTTCATTCGATAAATAGGAGTAATAATAATGGGTAATATTAAACACTTGTGCTTAACAATAGATGATGAGTCCAAATATGTTTGTTTATACGCCATACCATTAACGAAATCGAGAAAATCTGAGTCTGGATGAGACAAGTAGAGATTGGCAGCCTTTGCGGTATCGATAACAGAACCACCACCAACAGCAATAAAAGCATCAACTTGATTGGCCTTTACAAAAGCAACAGCTTCATTAATACTGATATCAGTAGGTTCGACTCTAACACTATCAAAGACAGTGAAAGGAACTTTTGCACGTTCCAAAGACTCTACTACAGTCTTTAATGGTTGCAATTTAGCAATCTAATGGTTTAAATGGTTAAAAGAGTACGTTTTTATCGGTGAAGACGACGACTAAAAATGAGCAAGGGTTAAAGTACCTTTTTTGGCCTTCATGTTAGCCATATCCATTCCGACTTCAGCAGTAACACCTGGACCATAACGAATATTTGAAGTAGCAAGCTATCGGGGTAGTGAGAGAAGGAGATTCTAATACCTCGAAAGCATAGTCGACATCAGGAGTGTGAGTAGCATGTTTATGGTTGTGAGCTTTATGAATACCCGACCCATGACAAGGACATTGAGCAGAGGCAGATTGGACTTGTTTGAGCAATCTGAAGGCTTTAGTAGATTGGTTCATTATGAAATAGAATAGTTAACAGGTAGTTGGTAGTTTAGATAGTTTGAAGGTGGTGAATAGTGGAAGAAAGAAAAGGAGCGCGTGACAAATTGGCAATAAATGAAGTCACGATGTAAGCCAATGTCACACAAGCAATACCCACTTGAGTGGACTCTCATTCTCCTTAGTTCAATACTTTCAATAATAACAGTTTATCTTACTATTATTGGACTTCTAGGTGGTGAAAGCTTATTTGATTTTTCTTTCTTTTTTTTTTTTCCTTTTTTTTTTGTTAAAAACAGAACTATGGGCGAAATGAGATTGAAAAAATAGTTGAAAAATCTTGCGAGTTGAATGGTTGAATTCTCAACTATTATTGTACAATTTTTACTTGAACAAGGATCATAAATAGGAACGTTATTTAAATATATTCAAACCAGTAAACAATACACTAATATTGAAAGATGCGTGGGTGGCAATTGGATTCGGTACAGGCATGTTTAACTCTGAAATAATTACATGCCATGGTTTAACCAATGGGTCTGTGTCTATGTTTGAAGCTGTTAAAAGTTATATCACCATTAGTATTCGCGTGATAGATAATTTCACGAGTTTGGGAATACTCATTCTTATAATGTAGCCCCAGCAGAAAACGTTTCGTTCCTTCACAATGAGTCCCTAATAAAGTTCTTCAATCATTTGTTCATTTCCCCGCTTTCGTTTTTTAGACAAATCTTGTGTAGCAGTTTCGGTGATACTGTTGATAGCAGCTTCAGTGGCATCTGGTCAATCACAAATGGCAGATTCGGTGATATCAACAATAGCAGTTTCGGTGATACTGTTGATAGCAGCTTCAGTGACATCTGGTCAATCACAAATGGCAGTTTCGGTGATATCAACAATAGCAGTTTCGGTGATACTGTTGACAGCAGCTTCAGTGACACCTGTTGAATCACAAATGGCAGTTTCGGTGATATCAACAATAGCAGCTTCGGTGATAGCATTTTCTATTCGTCAATAATTAATAATGAAATACCTTCTCTTTTACGAATCTTTTGAAGAGGCTGTGGGAGGTTTGTTTTTCTCTTGATTAGGGAATGGAAGCATTGAACCACGCACGACCGAAAGATATGGAAGGGATTTTGACAGGCTTATTTGAAAGTAAGTTAAATAGAGATCTATCCACTGAACGATAGGCCACGAGTTTGGAAAAACAGTATAGTTTTCAAGGATGCTCTCCAAGTAAATAGCAGAACCTTCAATATGAATTATAACGGATTTCATGGTGCGGGTGGGTTCAGTTTGGAAGTGTAGTGGAGTGAGCGCTTTCGGTAGTTTGAAAGCAGTGATACATTTAGCGGTTTGGAAACTGTCTGCTTCTTCTCTTGTCAAGAATAAATTCCACGGTTAGGTAATCTACGCACCTTGTTTTGATCTAAAGGGATAAGAAAATTTGCGCGTGACCTCACTTATCGCAACCCCGATCATCACTTGAAATATTAATTCAAATTATATTTACCATGTGATTATTAAATAGCACTAAATATCTACTACCTCATATAATTTGATGTTTTCATCAAGTATAGTGAACGGTTAGAAAAAATGGAATCATTATCCTCACTACTAATGTCACACAAGCAATAACTCTCCTTAGTACAATACTGTAAATAATAACACTTTATCTTACCATTATTGGATTTCTAGGATGGTGAAAGCTTATTTGATATTTCTTTTTTCTTTTTTTTTTTTTTTTTGAAGTAACAAAAACCATGGGCGAAAAGAAAGTTTCTACGTCAACAGGAAATAAGAAATTTCAACGTCATAAAAATAAAACTGCTTTTGGTATGTCTTTCCCTATAATACCATCCATACCAAAAATTAACGTTACTAACTCTCAGTGCCAAACAAGTTCAGTCAAATTGCCCTAAAAATTGCTAATACTCCTATCGCTGGCGTAATAATCACTTCCTCTAATTCTATCTAGGTGTGTGCTAAATGCAAAGAAATCCTTCAATGGAAACAACGTATGGGAAAATATAAACCACTCACACAACCTAAAACTTGGTAACTTTATTCTCCTCTCACCAATTCAGTTTAATATGTCACAAAAAATCAATCGTTCAAGCTTACCATGTCATCTGTCAACCTTGTCAGAAAGTTAAAAGAGTATGTGCAAAGTGTCATGAAAGTACCGAAATCGAATCAGAAACTCCTAAAACGAATGCTGAACAGATGAAATCTGACCAGGAATTCGAACTTAAAATTGCTTCATTGTCTGAACGTCAGAAACGTTCTTATCTTCGCAAAATTGATAGAGGTTTGCTTTTTGTTGTTAATTTTAGGTGATGAGGAAGCTGCAGAAAAGATTTTAATGAAGGCAGAACTGAATGCTAAAAATAATGATCCATTTGGGTCTTGGGGTGAAGGCTCTGATGATGACTTGGATGATTTTGACGATGATGATGAGGATGATTTGGATGTTTGAACTGTGTTCCCTTTTCATGTATTATTGATATTTAATATAATGTTCTTTAATATCTCTGTTATGTAAACATCCCGTTACAAGGATACATATGAAGGAAAAACATGGTCATGAACAATCCACTGTTTGCATCTATCAATACAAAGAGTTGAAAACTGTCGTATATTTACCAAGTTGATTCGATCATCAATACTAACTATTAACGTCCAGACTATTCCAAAAATGAACTGAATAACCGTAGAATCATTACAAACATTCTATATTATTTACGTAATGTTAACAAAGATAAATGTTTCTCCAAATCAACCTTTAATTCATTCCATAGTTGTAATCGAGCATTCACAATCTCAATAGATCCATTTACATACTCTTTTATATTTCGATCGTCTTGTGATACATCCAGCAATAACTGACGTTCCTTTCTGGTCAGTTTAGCAGCTGCTGCAACGGCATGAAGATGATTTTCAATAACTGTTTCTTCATGTTGCATGATAGTTTCGTTTATCGGATCGTTCAATTTCAATACCAGGTCTAGTACACTTTCACGTAACCCTGGGTTATTCTGGAATGAATCTACACTGGTTGATTTTGGTAATTTTGATGGTGGATCCAACAGTTTGAATCCGGTAGGTGACAATTCCAAACCTAGACTTGACGAAGCTGGTTGTTTTGGAACTTCTTCATCATCTAAATCTTCGAATACGTCGTTGGTAGTGATGGGTGTTTCAAAATCGGGAGTTTGGACTTGGGATTCTGTTGGACTTGGTAAATCAACTACATCACTGGTGGTGAATTCTTTCACACGATCTGCATATCGTAATGTGTTCAATGTATGGTCAGCCGAATTCGATCCAGGACTGATCATTGCGATCATAACCGTTTGTGATTTTTTACCTATAAATGAATCACGCAATATTTGAGTTAGTTTGGAGGATCGAAATGGGATGTGAGATCCTTTCTCCATTCGACCAGTTCGTTGTAGATAAATGATTCGAATACATTCTTTCAATGCCAATAACGATTTATTGATTTCTGATCCTTCTTTACGTGATTTACGATCTACATTGCCTACATCTACTCCACGTTCCGAACCCGCCAAATCTACCAACGAAAATTTACCCTTCACACTTCCATCCACATTCCTTAGACATATTTGTACAATTGCATGTGACCTACTAGAATGCGAATTCGCATTGGTTGTGCCTGTGGTTCTAGTAGCAACCCCACGTTCAATAACACCCATCATTTGTTCCACACTTGTAATCTGGTACTCTTCTTGACCCACCAATTGTGACATTCCTTTTCCATCTTCAAGTAACTGCACCTTTGATCGCGTTGAGAATAGATCATAGATACGTTCACCATATATTTCTACAAAAGAGATTGTCAAAATAGAATCTTTTGGCAAATTCTTGAAGATGTTTGTGCATACATACGCATACAAACCAGTAATATTGTCATCTCCAAATACCGTATGTGTCTTACCACTTCCTAAATCATCAATTCAATCCAAAATCAAACAAAAACAGAATCATATTTGAAAGAAATAATACATCACCATTTTTAAAATCACAATTAAATATTGTAAAAATGTAATGCTCCAATGAAAGTGAAAATACTAAAGGATAATGTATCACATACCTGTTTGACCGTACGCAAATAAAGTAGAACGCCCACCATCCAAGAAACTAGCCACCAAAGAATCTGTAGTATCCATGTAAACCATCTCATTACTAGCATATTCATCGAAAACATGGTCAAACACAAAACGATGTGTATTGATATCCAATCCTAAATCCAGTTTTACTTTTGGTTCGTGGAGGTAGATGTGAGCGTATGGATGGTGATCAGTTGCTGTGGTGATGATATCAAATATCCCCTTTTTCATCTCTATCTTATAAGTTGGTTCATAAGGTACCTAGAATGAGTTTTACAATATAACAAACCTAAAGTTTAGAGAATGAACTCATACCTTTAGAATTGACTGGTCGTTTCCTTACACAAACCTTTATTTTCGGTTGATTCTTATCGGTATTTACTGATTCTAATCTTTTAATATTTAAATTAGATCTAGCCATTGCGAAATCCAATCGAAATGAATCAATAGTTTGACGATAAACAAAAGATTGTTTTTCAATATCATTCATCCCATCCTTTACTTTTTTTAATTCCATTTGTCGATCTCTACGTTCTTGTCGTTCTAATCTCATTTTCTCCATTTCATAGACAACACCAGATGTGGGTACTACGTTCGATACGCGACGTGATTGATTCGGTGAGTTTGATTGTTGGTTCGGAATTGGAGTGATATGTAGATTTAAATCCGGATGGTTGATTTTATTCTTTATATTTGGAATTTGAGTTTTATTTAAATTCTTCTTTTTTGTTGATATAGGTTGATGATTGAATTCAGAATCAGATGATGATATTCTATCATCCTGTAATTGTTTGATTTTATCTAATCTGGCTTTGGATGACTATACTTGATGAGCGCGATTTTTTAACACAAACCTTTAACAATGATTTTGGAACATTGAAATTCGAGTTTGGTTTTTGTTCTACTTCATCCTGAATTATCTCTTGCATTTCTATTGACAAAGATATTTTTTGATGATGTCATTACTTTGTTGTTCATGACTGACGAATTGTTTGATGATCGTTTTCTATTGAATCGTTGATTTTTACCCGTTTCTCTTCCAATTGCATTCACCCCTTTCATCCTTTGAGCAACACTTTACAAATTTTCCATCAGATTTCATCGGATTTCATCAGATTCAATTTCTTTCCCTTTAAAATACAATCATGTCAATCAATCTGGAAGATTCAAATTCAGTATGGGTTTTTGGTTACGGTTCATTAATTTGGAAAGTTGATTTCCCATTCAAAAGTCAAAAACCAGGTTATATTACAGGATGGGTACGAAGGTTTTGGCAAGGATCAACAGATCATCGAGGAACTCCTGAAGAACCTGGAAGAGTTGTTACTCTGATATCATACGATGAATGGAATGAAAAATTCAAAGACCAGGATCCTCAAGCGAATTCTACCAAAGGGATCTGTTGGGGAATGGTTTATGAAATTAGTGCTCAAGATAAAAAGAAAGTATTTGAACATTTAGATTATCGTGAAAAGGATGGATATGTAATGGAAATCATTCCAGTACAAACTCTTGATGATCAAATCATTCATGCTTGTCTCTATATTGCACATGGACATAACGAAAGTTTCTTGGGACCTGGAGAAGGTATCGAGAGTCTTGCGAAACATATCGCAACCTCGGAAGGTCCATCTGGCCTTAACCATGAATATCTGTTCAACCTGTGCAATGCTTTACGAAATGTTATGGGGTCTAAATTTGATGATCAGCATTTGATACAATTAGAAATTCTCGTAAAGAAATATTTAGATCAGTCGTAATAAACTCAACCTTCTACAAATGATTTGCGCATTCTGTTTTGATTAAGTAAACATCAGTAGCAAACAATCAACTTTATAAAACATTTTATTCAACAGAATCGCAAACTGGAAATCAAGGACGTTCCCGAATATGTAAAGGTGGAGGTACATTAGTCATTGTAGGTCTTGTAGTTGATAACGAAGGTTCCTTGTCAAACGTTCTCACTCCATCAGCAGTAACAATCGTAACCGATTCATCAATCTTCAAAGGATTTCTAAACTTTTTGGTTAATCTCAACAACACAATCAATAAAACAATCAGAGTGATAGCACGAACGCTCGCCATAAAGACACAGATTCCACCAATGGTATACTGATTTTTTTGATAAGCTTCGAATAATAAGACTAAACCTGTATCATAACCTGTCGCGTAGGTGTATGATAGATTTAACCCAATCAGTTTGTAGATCGTGTACAGTATATGTACAACTAGAAACAAACATGAAATCACTACAGTCAATGTATAGCAATCATCATACGGTAATAAATTGTCAATGGTCGTTTCAAAAAATGGTAGCATGTAAAATACCAACCTACAAAAATCAGTACATTCCAAACGAAATTGATGAGAATGACACCAATCAATAATATTCATTAGATATTACCAAAAAATGAGGTAGGTATGATAATTAGAATGTCTACAATTGAGAATCCAAAATAATTGAATTGATTTAGTATAGCAGCAACCGCGAACGAAGTCATAACATTCAACAAATAATGTACAGGGACTATAAAGTACCATGCGATGTATGTGAATCGACAGAATGCTTGATGATCGTATGGAATATCTGACTCGATATCATGTTTGATCACAGCACAGAGATTTGGACAATTTGAACGTTTCATTTTTTTACAGCTTAGTTTAGAATTTGCAAGAATTATTGGTTTATTTATTTATGATTGGTATGGTTTGAGGTTTGTTGTTTATTGTTGTTTGTTTATCACTTAATTTTAGAATACAACCTTTCACGAGAATTTTATAAAACTGATGAACAATAAGCACAGATTATATAACAGAAGTAATCTGCTTCCTTTAAGGAAACCTTAATATCTTTAGAGTACCACATCTTCCTTCAGAGAAACGCGTCCTCCTTATATTTTACTTCGATTAATAACTAACTACTCTTAAGAAACAATTATACAATATTTAACTAACTGAAGGCGATGTTATCTTATCCGCTTTGTTCAAATTCTATATTATGTTTCGTTGATTTCCTCCTTCCATAAAGCTAGTTCATACCGACTTGCTCTGTTCTGAGTAGTTCGTTCTGGCAAGATGTATTCGGTTTCGGAAGAATATTTGGCCAAGGATATGTGTGGCCTTCAATATATGCCAGTGTGGTCAAGAGAAGAGATCCTGAACTGCCACTCTATGCTTCATTCTACCCTTTCGTTAAACTTGTTAGAAATAGGGTTCCTATCTAATAATTATTAGCTAATAATGACCACTATTAGCTAATATCTGATGAAGCATTGGATGTTTCCAATATTGAGAAAGTTGTGGAATGTTTCGGTGGAAGCGAGAAGGCAGATGCTTCAACTGCAATTATCAAGGAGGTATCCCAGTTTGTTTTGACATATGCTCTTTTCCAACAACTGTTGTATGATGCCTTGTGTTGTAAAGCTCTAAGATATATTTTGAGCGGTTTGACTTTGCCATTATGTTTTAAAGGTTTATTGAATTTACGAGTACAATCGTTTACAATGATTATGGCACAATAAATTGAACCTACATTTTATCTCAGTTAACCAAGAACAATTTTACTCAAAATTCAATCACATAGTATTGAACTGATCAAACCACTGAAAAACTTTAATTGCTTAAATAACTTAAATAACAGTATCTACTGTTATTTACATTCAAAGCGTTCCAATTTGTAAAAAGTATTTTATAAAGCACAGAAGTCATTAACGTATCGAATTTGGGAACGAACCATACCTTCCGGAACTGTTCATTTTCTATACAGCTGCGGAGTCTAACATACCGATGGCATGGTAGACTCCGCATATAGATAAGGATCACAAATTAACGCGTCGTCAGTTTCTCAAATTTTGAGTGAAAATGCTTCAGCAAGCTCTCTTTTTCTACAACTTCAGTTCAGTAATAGTTTTCAGTACCGGGATTTTATCATTACTTGTATCATTATTCTTATTCAGGCAATTCTTTATCAAAACAAATTTTTACAAATTTCACCTTGCTCTACTGGTTCTATTTAATGGTTTCAATATGTGTTTTCGTTATCTCAGATTAACGGGAGATAATAATGCAGTGTATGTGATTGGCAATTGGTTACAGGTATCAACTATTCTGTTACTCGAATGGGTTCAGTATGACCTATTGAAACTTGTATGTATTGCTAGTACGTTCATAACAGTGCGGAAAGTAGAATT
>JADGIX010000291.1:0-14382 GCA_027595885.1 Globomyces sp. JEL0801
AACATCGATTCTTGTATTGGACGATTGTTTACAAACACATGAGTACGATCTGGTTTGCTTCTCCAAAGATCGACTGACGACTCTATGATTTAGAAATTTAGAACGTACTATGTGCTTCATTGGGAATGATGAGTTGAAATTGGAATGTAGCAGATGGTTCGTTGAATTCGATATATGACAATTTGGATGTGCAATTATTGGTATAATGTGTCCTTAATGCGTCGGATAAACTATTAGAACTATTGATATTCAGATTTAACGCTGGAGAGTTATCTATTTTGAGAAAGAATCGTTTTTTGAAATGTATCAAAGAGTACTTGATAATCAATTCTCGAATATTCTTGCAGATTACGTTACTTTGCTTTTGATATATCTAAAGGTTAAAATTGATAGGAACCTGTCGTCGCACTGGAGTCTTTTCAAAGAGGCCTTCAATCTGAATTATAGTACCAGTAGACATTGCTTTAAATCCAGCTTCTTCAACTGCTTCCTTGTCACAGTTTAAATTGTAGACTCTTCCTATTTTATCTTCAACAGTTCGAGTAGAAAATGTAATCTTCCGAGATAGCAATCTGATTGCATTTAATGCCTGACCTGCATTTTAATTAATTCCAGAATAGTTTACCTCTGAATCCATATGTGCTGATAGAATGGATATCATCGAATTTTGCAATCTTTGATGTTGAATATGGCAATCCCATCAGAAGACAGTTTGATGGGGATACTCCAGACCCATCATCTTTGATGATGATTGAATCTAAAGCGCTGTTCTTGATAGATACCGATATCTGTGTTGAATTTGCATCCAAAGAATTCTCAATCAGCTCCTTTATTGCCTTATCAGGGGTCAGAATTGCTTGATTATTTGCTATCTTCAGTTGAGATTGAACATCCAACTTGATTAACTTTGGGATCATGGTGAATGTTTGAATTGGTTAAAGTTAATTTTCAAAACTGTCTCTGGACAAACAAATGAATGGAATCTCATGCGAGTTGCTCATTCAATAGACTGTTGAAGTTGGTATAGTGGTGATTGGTGATTGTTAGTGATATTTTATTATCATTAACATACTGCAAATGCTTTGGTTTCATTAGAGTTTCTCTTGTAGATTCCAACTTTTATGTTGCAGTAGTAGGATTAAAGTTTTGTACAGATGGTCAATACAACTTCAATTAACAGGATTCAATGTACTAGCTATCATTCCCATAGATATGATTTATCATTATTGATATACAAACATTACGTGATATCAACTTGATATACAATCATACGTGCTAATTAATAGTAGTATATCTAAACAAACAATACATTCTACTAACTACGATATACATACACGATATACAATCTATTAGCTTGATATTCATACATGGTATACATATACATTCTATTCACTTGATATACACGGTGTTTAACAGATGAATTGATCATTTGATTGGAGTGGCTTTGTGGCTTGGTCATTGTCATTGTTTTTTCTCATTTCATTTCTTTTCATTTTATTTTTCAAAAAAGTTTGTTAAGGAAATTCTGTCTCTAATTTATTGTACTAAAACATAACGTACTCTACTGAGAATATATAATTCACACTAATTATTATATGACAATGCAATCTACTCTGAGTCAATTTCAAAATACTGAAATGATTAATGATGGTACTTTATAAATCTCTCTTATTTATAAATAGCTTCTAGAAGAAAACAATTCTCTCCTTCTCAAGTAAAGGAGTTGGAAAATTACTACTCAAATAACTCAAACCCTACTTCAGAACAATGTAGAGCTGTAGGGGAATCTTTAACTCCTACTCTCACTGGAACTCAAGTAATCTTATTCACTGTTCTAATTCTCAGGTGTCTAATTGGTTTCGAAGAAGAAAAAGAAGAGATACAGATGCAACTAACAGTAGCTCATTTATTCAACTAATTCTTGTAGATCCTACCGCCTATCCTCTTCAAAATCAATTGAACACTATATCTCAACAACAAATGCACAGTTTTGCTCTATCACAACAAAATTATCTTTCTAATGGTTATCCTTTTTACTTGGCTCCTTATTCTTCAAACTCATTTAACAATAACAATTTATTGATGAGTCAGTTGTTAGCCCCTAATGGGTCGATTAACATGGGATCTAACGGTTTACAAAATGGATCTATAATCAGTGATGAGTCTGTTTCTGAATTATCAGCAGATACTCAAAGTAACTCTGTCAGTGATAATTTTGCCTTAAATGATGTTAAAATGAATATGAATAATGCATTCACAGCTAATACCTCAAACTTTATGGCTTTGCCCAATTTACACAACTCTACCTCTTTGAGCCTTCCAAAGAATGAGATTGGAGTCTATCCGCCATCGACTATGACAAACTTTATCCATCAAAACTCAAAGA
Source organism: Globomyces sp. JEL0801 (assembly GCA_027595885.1). Taxonomy (NCBI): domain Eukaryota; kingdom Fungi; phylum Chytridiomycota; class Chytridiomycetes; order Rhizophydiales; family Globomycetaceae; genus Globomyces; species Globomyces sp. JEL0801. The sequence continues at coordinate 2,387 of JADGIX010000291.1, forward strand.
TGGTTGTAGATCAGTCGGTAGATTCTCCACCATCAATACAAGACTCTACAGGTAAATTTGTGCTAATATCTAATATTCTATCTAGATGAGACAAATTCAAAAGTTGAAACTGTAACAAAAGATAAAGATACCAAGCCCTTATCTGTACAAATACGGGAGTTGTTAAATGGCAAAGACTGTCTATATGACCAATCGCAAGTAAAACCATTCGCGAGAATAATGAACGAATGTAAGACCGAAGTAGAACGGCAGTACATGTGTGATATTATTTTGAGGTCTGATGATCAGATTCGATTTGCGTTTACTAGAACCAAAGGACTTGCGATTATCAACCTTTGGTCATCAGAAAAGTTTATTCCTTTGAAATCCGAAGGATTCACTTTAAAGATGCTGAAAGTTATTGAAAAATTACCATTTGATTATCAGATCTTTAAAAAGTTGCAACTTGGAAAATTTGTAAAGAAAGAATTGAAGAGTGAATCCAAAGGTAATTTGTTTCACGATATTGATTATCAGAATCTGTTGCTCTTGCTCAGAAAATTTTTGACGAATGGACTCGGTTGACGGCGATACAAGCGAAAGCAAAAGAAGATAAAGAAAAAGCTGATAAACTGACATTGGAATCTAATAAGCGTCCACGTGCGAACTCTATTGATGCTATTCCAAAGAAACAAAAAATTGAAGAGAAGAAAACAGCAGTTGTTAATATGGATCTATTTAAATCATTATCTACCCCTGCTGTACAACCGAAAGCCAGATCTGCTTTTATACCTGCCCCGAAAAAATCCGCACCAAGTAGCCAAGGCACACCATTATCCAATTTACTGGATCATGCTTTTGAAAGTGCATCTCGCAAATCCAGTTTGGATGAAACTGCTAGTATACCTGATGAACCAAAACCATCCACATCTCTAGGAAAGGATGGGAAGAAAAAGAAGTCTGTGCGATTTAGAGAGACTATCACTGAAACTCGGTATTTCAATATCGAAGATATAATAAGACCACCTGTAAGATAAACCTTTTCACTTATATTTAGCTTGATAGCCGAACAAAGCGACTACAGGAGCTTGAAACTCTAACCTGGACTGTCCCAAAACGTAAGATTGTTTCTATATTTAATTCTTTCAAAGGTGTTGCTGGACTCAAGTTCCCCAAAGTCATATCTAAAGAATCCGATATACAAGAGGCACGTGAAAAAACCACTTTGAGTGTTATTTATATACATTTGAAAGATATCCCATATTCCCCAGCCGAACCGCAAGTCGTAGAGGCCAATAGCAATGTTCAGCCTATATCTTGGCCATTTGGCAAAGTTGTTGCACCAATAATCGATATTCCATCAAATTTAATGAATTCCCTTTTATCCTTATCTAATAAAGGAGTCATTCCTTCTGTACAGCCTCAACCCGTTGCTTCAGCGATAAGTGCTCTGCAGAGCATATTGGGTGGTGCTCAAAAATCATATGTTCCAACCACAGCTTATACAATACCACAAACCAACTCACCCCCTAAACAACAGAGTATGTATGCTCAAAACCCATCCTACAAACCGAATTACAATTCAACTTATCCACCACCACAATATAATACAGCTCAACAATATCCCAATACAACTTATCCACCAGTATCTACTCCCAAACCGGATGGATACAGACCACAATCACGTAAATGGAATTAGTATAAACATTATGTTTAAGATTACATTTGGCAAGTGATGATTTCTGTTTCAGTAGTAAAGTTTTTAACATAAAAAAAAGTATAAATGTTCACTTTATGTTCCATTGAGTATTTTTTTCAAATTATTAAAAGAAGCATTTTAGTTAAGATTGTATGTTTAGTGTTGTTGGACATTTTAATCAACTTGTAGTAACTTTACTGATACAAATTTCGCGTTTTTATTATCAACCAGTAGAAAAGAAATGGAAGATTCCAATGAGGAAGGACCCTCAGGAGATGACAAAAAGATGTTTTTCTCGTCAGAGAGACCTCTAACTTCTCGTACTCGAAAACGTATCGAACAATTAGAAGACGATGAATCTGTAGCATTGGCACTTGCCTTAGAGGAAGATGAAAAAATAGCTAAAAAGTAAGTAATTTTAAACAATTAATTGTAAGATTACAAGATGATTATAATAATGGAATTGGAGTAGATGATTATCATCGATTAAATACTGCAAATCATCAAAATAGTTTATCATTAGATTCAAAAGAAGATTTCATTGAAAAACAAGTAGAGAATAGACAAGAAAATGAATCAAATATAGAAACATTATATCGACCTGAAGATTATTTAGGTCAGCGAAATCAAGAATCAACAGTTACATTAGTATCAAAAAAACAAAATGATTCAAAACAATTACATCAATCTAATAAAACGATAACGGTAGAACCATCGAAATCTAATGGGAAAACTACATTGGCGCAATATCAAAATCAAAGAGCTTCATATCGCGTCGCATCAACAATTCCTGATCAACATCAAGATTCTGCTACTGGTAGTGATGGAAGTGAAATAGATGAATTATCATATCAAATGTCCAATATACGAAATGATGATATAATAGCTAATCCACTTATTAAAAAATCAAATCCTTCCTTAAGTCAAGAGGTAATTGTATCATGAATTCATTATTTAAAAAAGTTGTTGAATGAAAGGATGAATGATCGAAAAGAACGTACAGTAAACAAGTCATCTATGAAAACCGAAAACTCTATCACTTCTGGTATTGAAAGTCAAAAGAATATCAAGTTATTCAATTGTTGAATGCTAACTATCATTAGTTCAACAGAAAAAGAGTTAAAGAGTTTACTGGAAATGATTAATATGTTTATGCCAGAAACAATCGAATTAGAACCTAAATTGGATCCATTTATTCCTGATTTTATTCCTTGTATTGGTGATATTGATCCAATGATTAAAGTAAATTACTATAAAGTAGGCTAAACTATAAAGATTCCTTTACCAGAAAAGATAAAGGATGAACAATGCAAAGTATTGCTTGAACCATTAAAATCGGTTGGTTTAACATTGTTGGATGAACCAAATTCAGTTCAATCAGATCCAGCAGGTAATTTATTATCAAATTTATTATTAGTTGTTGATTTGGCTTTACGTGCCAGTGTACTAAATGATACAGGAACTAATACAAATTCTAAAGTGAGATCTATCAATTTGCCTTTGAAAGTCAGTGAAAATGATTCAAGTCCATCTGTTAGAGCACTTTCTAAATGGATAGATAGTGTAAAAGAAATTCATTTACAACAAAAAGTTACGACACAGAAAGGGAAATTAAACGTGGATATGGAACAGTTGATGGCAGAATGGCCAGAGGAAATTGACAAAAAGTTATCCAACAATGAGGTAAATTTACTTGAAATTGATTCAAAAGATAACATTATTCAATTCTGAGATAGATCTTTCTTTACAAGATTACACCCAACTTTGCTGTAACATATTAGATATACCCTTAGCACCACCACCTTCAAAAAAGTCTGGAAAGGTTGTTAAAGCTAATAAGCATAGATATATCGAGGGGTTATCGACATTGTTTGGTTTATATTCTGAATTTAAAAATTCACAACATTTTGGTCAAAAATCTTGGAAATAAAAATATCTATATTTCAATATCCATCATCTTCTAAATCGTGCAATTCATTATGGTATGGTATAGGTATAAATGGTTGGTGTGACCAGATGGAGACAAATATTTGTGCTTGATTGAACAACAATACTCTATCACTTGCTAAAAAATCCAATACTTCTAATCGAAGGATAAATTCTTTCCAAAGACTTTCAATCATCGTTTTTATTTTCAAATCTATGGTGAATCATGTTCCAAAATACCAATATCAAATAACGTTTCATTATTAATGAGATTTTTTAAGATGGATTCTCCATATTCATGAATAGCACTGTGTATAGTATCCTTAAATAACTTGTATGCCACCTGTGCTTTGGTTACTTGTGCTCTCTACAGTCAGACATATGTCAAAATACAAGCAGTCGTTTTATATCTTCAATTTCCACTAAGAGCTTCCGATATAATTGTAATTCTTCCTGATTTTGCTTTGAAATGATTGGATTTAATGTAGGAACAATCGATTCTTGTATTTTTTTGGCAGCCTTCAGTTGGTGATTGGCAAGATTCTTTATAGTTGATAGAGATTCAGATGACAATTTATTCCAGTTATTGATAGTCTCATTGATCTTCGATATCTGGGTATTGACACTGCGTTCAGTTGAAGAAAAACTCATAAAAAGTCAAAGAAAGCTACGTTTTAACACTAGCAAGCAGTTCAGACAAATATCAATCCATTTAGAGCAGTTGATATAAAATCAATTCATTTTAGACCATTAAGTAGAGTAATTTTTAAATTGTTTAGATCGCGTTATGGTAGGAATTGTTTTACGCCTTTGTTTAATCTACTGATGCAATTGATTATACGACTATTGGACAGTCATGCTTCAGATATGATCGATTCAGTAGCTAGTGATTATGAGGATTCGTTCTCTTTGGATTCTTTTGGAGACAGCTGTCTAGCTCATTTTGATTCCGAACCAAAACACATGAAGGGTTTTATTATTGCAAGGGTGCAGACTCTAGATCCTAAACAACCTGATAAGGTACCTTATAAAGATTAATATTAGGTTTTGATTGTATATTGTAATATTTTAGGCATTCTATTCCTATTACAACGCTTATTATCTCAACAAAATTCTGTTCCAAACTCAACTATATTTGAAAAAGAAATTCATTCATAGGCTACATGTTCTGAATCCTCTGACCAATACCGATATCATTGGTGATGTGTTGTATTACATTGTAAAACCTACTTCAAAAAATCTAGCAAGTATTGAAGAATATAAACAAAGAACCAGCTCAGTTGATTCGAAAGAACAAAGCAAATCAATTGACAAGGGAAAAGGAGAACAAATTCAATTATCTGACAACGTTGGAAATGATATGACCAACAACTGGACATTTGGGAACCACATAATAACGGTAGATACAGACCAAACTGAAAATATCGTATCCTCGCCATTTAGAGGAAGTTTAACTCCAACGTTATCAGGAATTAAGCTCAGAGAAGAAGGAACTGGCAAATTTTTTGAAGTTCCCATCACAAAATACTCTAACTTGAAACCTAATAGATCCAGATCTTTATTGACTGTAGTTACTAAATTGCCGGATAGTGTAGTCCATGTGAATGATTTTAACAAAAAATTGGTTACTCCTGGTGTAATAACACAATTTTCTGTTCCAATTGACCATAATCGACTTACCGCAGTCATTCCAAAGTCTCAAAAAAGCCAAAGGAGAGCATTATCTTATCGAAATGCGATATCGGCTTCTGGAGTACCAGCAAGTTTTTTGGAGTGGGTAAAAATGATACAAGCAGACGAAGACCGATTAAATGGAGATATAGATGAGGATTACGATACCATACTGCCGACCGTGTTCAACAAATTGTCGGCAAATGACCCTGTATCACAAGATGAAAGTGAAAAGAGTCCCTTTTATATCGATGCGATTTATTGTGGGACTGATAATGATTATCTATGCTCAAGTGATGTTCGACAGATGTTTCGAGATAACTGTATAGATATCGTATGATCTTAACCAACTTAATTTTTTTAGGAAGGATCTAAACTGTTTGAAATGGCAGAAGTTACAGAAGTCCCAGGAGAAGATGAAGAAGTAGGAAACAATTGTGAATTCATGTAGTTAGTCTGAAGACCTCTAATAAAGTTTGTCACTCTCTCAGACGTTTTTAAAAGACTTAATTTGTTTCTTAACTAAAAGATTACAAGGTTTTATATCTAGATTGTGAAGATTTATTCAATGACATAGGAATAATAAATGTTCCGATATGACGCGTTGAAAATAACTTCACAAAACCAAATTGAATGGTTGCAATTATTCGACTGCTAGATACAGATGGCGTTTCTGTTCAAGATTCTATTTCTGGAGATTATGAAGATTCATTTTGCTTAGAAACGTTTGAAGATTTATGTAAAATGCATTTTGATGCAGACCCAAAAAATACGAAAGGGTTTATCATTGCTAGAGTACAAACCTGGGATCCAAAACAACCTGGAAAGGTATTTTTGGTCGATAATTGATATGTTTTAGGCGTTTTATTCATACTACAATGCATTTCATTTGAATAAGACTCTATTTCAAACCCAAATATACTTAAAAAAGAGATACATCCACAGATTACACGTTCTAAATCCTCTAACAAACTCTGATATTATTGGAAACGTGCAATACTACATTGTTAATCCAAAGCCAACTACTGATTCGGTTATTATCAAAATTGAACCACCACCAAATGAAGATGCTCCGCCTCTTAGTGCTATAAGTACTAAAAGCTCCAAATTTGACCACGGGCGTGTATCATTAGTGACAAAGAAAGATGGTATAACAGAGGAAACTCCGGATGTATCTGTGAAAGTGGAAGAATCTGCCAATTGGACACTTGCCGGACACAAAGTTGCTTATGAAGAAAATGAAAAACAGAAAGGTGCAATGGTTGCTACGTTAATGAAACTGAACCGAAGATTCTCTACTACTGACAATAAACCTTCTGAAATTTCCACAAGAAAAGAAACTACAATTGAAGTGCCTTCTGTACAAACTGACAAAAAACGAAGAGGGTCTATTAATGTTGCTGCTCAAATGCCACAGGGGGCTATTCGTATATTAGACGAAACAAAAGTCGAGGTTCAACCTGGGGTGGTTACCCGTTTTACGGTTCCTGTAACCAGCGAAGAAATGGCTTCAGTTGTACCCAAAACACAAAAGAATCAACGTCGTTCGCTATCGTATAGAAATGCAGTATCTGCAAGTGGGGTTCCAGTAACGTTTCTTGAATGGGCACAAATGGTTCAACAAGATCAAATAGATATGCAAAATATGCCAGAAGGACAAGAAATAGATCATGATAGAGTAGAATTTAGTCAAGTTATCACGTCTCCTACTCAGATGACTCCAGGAGGACTAATGCCAATTATTGATGATGAAGAAGAAGAAGAGGAAGAGAACCCTTTGACCCCTATCCCAATGAATTTTGAATTACAACAACCATATGTGATACCAATCAATGATGCTGGTACTAAAGACGTGGTAGTTACTCCCAATCAAAATGATCATATCACCAGTCCAGTTCCCAGTGAGTCGGCTCCATCATATACAACTGAACCAGAAGCATTCAATAAAGAAGCAACGGTACAATCTGATACCGCCGCATCACCAACGAAACCAAAGAAATTATCAATTCAAATCAATACACGTCGAGTTAGCAAACCGGCAGTACCTATTGTTCCTACTGAACTAACAATATTTGATGCTGTATTATTTTCAAATGACAATGAATTTTTAGAAACCTCCAAAGTTAGACAAATCTTCAGAAACAATGCAATTGTTCCTGAAGATGCTAAATTATTCGAAATGAAAGAATTCACAGGAGATGATCCACAACAAGATTTTGAAATCGTTGGTGAAGCCTTCCCATGTGAAAATTGCTATCCAAGTGAGGAAGAGCTACGCGAAATGAACCCTTGTATCCGGTTTTTACATATCCATAAATGTATCTTGTTGGCTTGTGGAATATCTATTATGGTGGTAGGATTTATCTTGGTGATGATGTTGACTGGAATCTCAAATAAATCAGGTGTATGAGCATTTCGAACCTATGATATTTATATAACTCAAAATTACCAGAATTTTAAAATAAAACTCTCTAAAATCGATTTTATTATCTTTAAACTTTTGAAATGGTCGATAGGCAAACAATATGGCAATGCTAATACAAATTGGTTAGTTTTCATCATCTGATGACTAATATCGTTAGAACAAAAAATAGAAAGTACATCAACAATCATCAGACGTCTTTTAGTGGAAGTATCTGAAGCCTTTTTGGTAGGCTGGTAGGTTGTATCAATTTCATCAACCAGTTTCTCGGGTCCAAAGTTTTGGGGTTCCTCAGTTGTTAAAGAGCTATCTACGGTATTGCTGATCGACGCTGGCCTATCAGAACCTTCTGGTTCAGACAAGCTGTCGTAATCATCTTGCACAAATTTATTTCTCTCTGTGTTGGTTTGTTCTCTGCGACTTCTATCCCGCTTCTTTGCCAGCAAAATTTGAAATTTCTGATTTTTAGGAAGTCTCAAAGCCGCTTCAGAAGAGAGTGTTTGAGAAAAATCAGCATTATCTTCTGGCTGGAGCAATGGTTAATTAAATTACGGTTACTATATCAGGTATTGGAGAAGATGGAACATTTTCATCTGGTAAAGAATCCTTTGATGGGTGATTCTTCTTGGACTTTCTACTCGTAGGTGAATCAATGACAGTATAGTTGGTCGGATCAGCTTCAGCATCCAATTCAACAGCAGACTTTCGTTTTCTACTTGTGGGTTTTTTAACAGGAGGTCGCTTTGAAAACAGCTTTAATCGCTCTAAACTTTCGATTGTTTCCAATTCAATTTCTTTTGGAAATTTCCAAGTCACTGCTTTGTTAAGTACCACAAATTACTTTCAGATTCGTGTTCCTCGAACCCTAATAATCCCAATAAAAGCTTTCCATTTTGACTATCTAAAATACTGGAGACACTTGGTGGTGATCGATAGTCGGTGACTGTCGATTAAAGAGTCATAAGTATACCAAAATGTACAAGGGCAATGCCATTGTCACGCTCGTCCTCAGCAATAATATCGTCAAAATCATCATACATTACTTTTCGCATAGACTAATATTAATAAACCTGATCGTATACAGAAGCAAGCCATTTGATAAATGCTGTACCGTCAAACGTCTTGGATATCAAAGTAGACAATCCACGAATTTGATCGTTTCTCATACTACATTTTAGTAATTTTTTAATACATTGGATCAGTTGATGGCACTGAATAAGCATCCACAACATTTACATTAGTCACTTCATTAGTTTCCGGCTCAAAGTCCCAAGGCAAGTCCACCTCATCGTCACCATTTTGAATTCGGTAACAGTCACTCTTTGTTTTAGGACAAAAGATCTACAATTAAACTACAAGAATTGAATCACTTCAAAAATCAATAATGGATTATCATTGATCCGCAATGAGAATGATGATATGGTCACTTTGATGAATAGGATCAAGTCGTCAAAAATTGGCAGTTTCGACACTGGGTCATTCAAAATTTCATTGAAACGATACAATATTGATGCCTAAAATAAGTTGTAAAATATTAATACGTGATAAAATAATGATTCTTTATCACATTTCTCGGTGTGTGAAATCCTCTGAAACATTTTGGTGATTTGCTTTAGGGTGCTTACATCTAGGCTTTTATAGTATTTCAGTAAAGTGCAGTAAGTATCAATAACGCTATCATATCCAAAATACTAGATGTTAGATAAGCTATGGTTTAGTACTTGTTCAAATTTTGCGACAGCAAAAACTCTTTCATGAGAGACGTGCAAGTGCTCATAGTCTTCTTCATCCTCATCCTCCTCTACCATAATGAGATCCAATGTTGTATTTACCTGCCACAGTATTTGCCTTGGTTTTACGTCGAGTAACAAACCCACTGCCGGTATTCCAATTAGCCTCCAAAAGGCCGAAAATAATATCAATAACATTAACAAGGCATTCCATATATCTCTTTGACCGTGGGTTGTCTTGCTTGCTTAAAGAAACTATAAGTTGTAGGTTTGTCTCTTCGTAAAACAATTGGCTTTGAATTTGCAAAGATGCTTGACGAACTTCTTCGTCCGTTGACGCATCCATTCGCACTAACCCAAGTAACTAAAAGAAAAAATCAATTTGTAAGAAATTACTATATTCTGCAAACATCGTAACGCAAAATACAAAAACTTCCAATTCTAATGAATCAGCAAACAATTCAAACTGAGAATACCTTTTCATCCAGATAGTTGTGCATTTTTCTAAAGATGAAAGCAGTCATTCGATTATCAATGACACCTGTAATACTTTCAAAATTCGAAAATTCCTGATACATTAAATTAAATTAGAACCTTATTTGTAGCTAAAAAGAACTCCATAAAGAATCCCATTACAAAAAAGAAATGTAAGTAATCGTTTTCTAATAGACTATCCTTTTCCACATCAAAATCGCGCTTCACAGAAGGCAGCAATTCTATAATGAAAACTTCAAAAATATACCATTTATACAATTATCCGAAAATGACTTTGCAATATTGTAAAAAACTTTACTACTTGTAGATAAGATCAGTGGTTTCTCTGCAATCATATCTGTCTAAAAGTTAATCTGATATCTTTGTACAGTGACAATGTTCCATTTTTTGTTTGCTGCCTTTTTCATTGAGTCGAATGCTGCAGTTTTTTTCTCGGGTAATTTAGGTACATGAATCTGTGATCCATTCTAAAATAAGAATCAGCTGATTATACTGTGGTGTTTATAGCCAAAGTTCCACCGAATCTTGCATGTCTGCCATTAGCTGGTTTCCTACTTGATTAATGTAGAAAGAAATTACTTTGATATTTTCTCTTTTTGTAGTAGACTTGCCAATGAAGACTTTGGTGCCATAGAAGTCTATCTATGAATAATTTGGGGTTACTTTTTCAATCAAATCATTTACATTTCTTCCATAGAATATATGAAAGAAAATTTCTAGCACCAGTGTATTCCACTGTCTGAATTCCAATTCATTTGCAGAACCTAGTTCATTAAAACGCCAACTGAAAACCTGCTAGCGACAATAAGAAATCAATAACATCTTCTTCTTGCAGTCTTTGTATCAGTTCCTCTTGATATGTTGATTTTAGATATGCTTGATTTGATGAATTGATGTGATCTTGGGTATCATTAATTGCCAGTACATTTCGAATAAGACATAAGACTAACTTTAGTCGAGCATGATCCGTTTCGGATCGTTTCCTATGAATTCAGTTTTATTCAAGTATACCTATACTTAGCTTAAGAAAAGTACCTCATAGGTATGGAGATCAATTTTAAGATTACAGCAAGAACAGCACCCCAAACTCCTTTCTGTAGGAAAGCACGTTTGTAAGAAACCAAGATATCCAAATCATTTGCTGTTGGTTTTTCTGTTGGCCAAGTGAGTGGAACCAATACTTCACATACTGCGAATGCCATCTTAAAGTTGGTAGATTGAACAGCGACTATTAACAAATGCAAAAGATCAGAGTTTAAGACATTCCATTTCCCTAAAAGTGCATGTGCAGGTCGATCGTCATTGTGCTCATCCATTCGTAGGAAACGCTTCAAATCCCGTAAACAATCCAGGGCCTCATCTCCCGCTTCATATCGACCATTTTCAAATCCTCCAAGAGCTGCGCATACTCGGAGTAAGTGGTTTTGGAAACTGACGTCGTCATTCATTGAAATGTTTATAATCGGACAAACAAAAAACAGAAGTATAATGAATAATAAAGTTGACCATTTATTCATATTTGGTACCTTTCATCCCTTTGGTAAACAGAACGAATTGTTAATTTGGATATTTGTCCATATCCTTGAACTCACGTCAAAAATACATGAATTCGTTCAACCCAGCAACAACCTAAGACACAGATGCAAGTTATGTAATTATATCGTATGCAGACACCATTTTAATATCAAAGCAACTTTCGGCAAGACCAGGGCGTGAGTAGTATAGATGGATCACCGAATGATACCATTTTTAAAATCTGTATCAACACCATTCAAACTTTGACAAAAAAATGTGATAGAGTCTCAGCTACAATGATTATTTTCATTCAAACCAGATTTATTGTCTCAATGCTTAATAGATGATACATTTAGAGTAACCTTAAGATAAAAAGTAATTTATTTAAGAAAATAGCTATTCATTGTTCAAACTATTTTCACAGATAAAAAGTAATTTATTTAAGAAAATAGCTTAAAAAAAATGGAAGCCAGAATCGACAGAGTTAAGGATGAAATTGCTGACTTGGAAGAGCGACACAAAGAACTGTCTTTAAAAAAAGAGTTGAACGATTCTGAAA
>JADGIX010000292.1:0-14351 GCA_027595885.1 Globomyces sp. JEL0801
TCACTTTAAATACGTCAACTCGAACCGGCCGTGACATATCAGTTGATGATATTATTGCACATTCTAAATGGATCTCAAATATTGGTGCTACGAAATGGGAGGTTCTTACCCCTTTTGTCAAACAGCTAGTAATGGCCGAATCCGGGGAACCTGCTACGTTTTTGCTTTTTGGGACACTTAGTTTATCTGCGTGTGGCATTTATGGAGACTTCGTGCCCCAGTTTCGGGATACTTTAAAAAAGGCCAACATGAAGTGGACTCTTCGTGTGCCAAAGACCCATTCTAGTTTCTTTTTGAAACAAATGGATACAATTAACAAGTTGACTGAGACTATTCAAAACGGGTTACTTGAAAATGGGCTAGTTGCTCAACGCCCAGTGAAGAACGATGCAGAGTTTGAAATTCGCTGCAAGTTAGCCCGAAAGCGTCGCCCAGGTTCCGTTATTGTGCGACCCGAAGACATTGGAAACGAGCGGTACTGGCAACGATGCAGCTCTGAAGGGTGGGAGCCAAATGTTTTGTCTCTTGGAGTGCACTCTTATGATGGTGTGCCACAACGTTTTGAAGAATATGCCAACACCTTGGTGTCTGGAACTTCTGTAGTAGTTACAGCCAGAATGCAGGCTGCTTTTTTTGGTAAGGAACCCTATGTGCAAATTGTGCCATTCAAGTTCCAAGTCTTTGGAACGGAAGATTTCCAAGAAGAAACAATCACTGATATTTTTTAGTTTTTTGCAATAAAAGTCTCTTTTGCGTTTTCAAACTGTTTATAATATTAATTTTTAATGTACACTACTTTGTTTTCTTAATACAGCAGATACATTTGTAAGCCAATTTCCCCACCATACTTGGGGCGTTTTTAAACCCTCCAAATAATTAGTATTCTTATAATTCCATTAGGAAAAGAAGACGGGTCAAGCCCTAAATTTCATTAACTTTTTGTTAATTTCCTTTCGTGATTGTACTTAAAGGGCACCGGCAGAACCAGTAGTGTAGACAATGGACTTCGCCTATATAACTTTGACAAAGAAATTGGAGCATTTTATCGATTTTTTTTAAATACCACCAATATATGGGGGTCCCCCAGATGGTTTTTCTCAATCAATAGTAGCGCTAGAGCTCTCAAATTTTAAACACTAATAAAGATATATATTAATAATTAGTTTGTGGTGTTATATTGAGAGTAGTGGTGTTCCAGTCACTACCGTTTTGAATATACTAAATAACTACCCCCACTGAGTTGATCCAGACCGCCTCTTTTGGCAACCTATAGTACGAGGCAACTAAAGGTGACTTGCTCAATAGCAGTGTTGTATTGCACATATTGGGTAGTAAAGGCATCGTACTACTTTGACAGAATTGACTGTGTTGATTTTTGGAATATTGGAGTTATTATTGTTCAATTTTCCAACAAAGACAATTCTAAGAAGCTGATTTACATCATCGCTAGTTCTGGGAAGTACAGTGACCACATTTTGAATATCGTTTTCAAAAGATCAATGAAATCAAGGCAAAAATTGAATTAAACCAAGTCACTTTCAATGGAACTCTACTCACCAGATATTATAGATATTATTAGCTACTTTTTACATTTATAAGGCGCTAGCTAATGCAATTTGAGAACTAATTGTGTATTTTATTATATTGGTTAATATCTTATAAACAGTAGAGTTCAATCACGAATGGTATATGGAACCGATAAGACAATGTCTTTTGTGCCACACGATAACTGCGTTAATAATATAGGAAGATACACATCATTATTTGCACTAGGAGGTATGAATACCATACCATCTAACCTTTTCTCTCTCAACGAGGCTGAATCGCTCTCAAATCACGCGTTGATTGATTGAGATAAAATCTTCTATTGAATTGGATGCTCAAAATTGCTATTAAATGAATATATTATTTAGGGCTTGCCCATCTTAGGGGTATGCGGATCGTTTGAACACTGTCTGCAGGCCTGCAAAAGAGCCAATTGGGAGTGTATTAACGTTGCTGAAATTCTATCCGCAAGAAACCTATCAAGTATGCTATTATATAATAACAGTGCTCGTGTGTTTTCCAAGCGCAAGCAGCAATTCCGACTCAGTTTCATCAATTTGTTCAAATTAGTTACAAAGTATTTATATATCGAATTAAAAGGGTTTAGGGTTAGGGTTAGGGTTAAATGATAGTGTCAGCTAAGCAAAATGCAATAGATGCCCGTATAAACCAGCTGGACGGTTCAGGGAACGAAAAACTTGTAGTAGCTATTATGGTCAAGATGACGAAAATATTAATGAGAGGAATATAAGAGAACTTAGATCGTTTTTGAAATTAATTCAATACTTCGCTAGATATTATGATCATTTATCTGATGAACTCAAGCCACTAAGGGATCTGGTTAAGAAGGGAACAAAATAGAAATTAACCGAAGTGGAAGAAAATTGTTATTGGAATATCATTAAGAAGCTTACTGCTGCCCCAATTCTCAAAACGTTCGATTCAGAGAAAGAATCCAGTGGGTTATGTCAACATATGCTTCTAATTATGTAATGGTTGCGGTGAACCCTAAGTTCTCCATTCTAATTCCACATTCTGATAAGTAGTTCAGTTTCCACAGAATGTGGAAATCTTAGTGGCTCACAAATGGGCTGCTGTGTTACAAATAGCAGCCCATTTATAGTATTCATACTGTGTAAATTAATAAATTAAGTTCTAATGGATTCATAATCTTCTCCAACAGCATTTATAATACGAGATTCGAGCTCTTGAAGAACATCATTTGCTGGAGAGAGACAACTATACAAAACTGAGTTAAAATTAGATACTTATAGACACCTAACGATGCTCGCTCGATATCAAACATTTCATATTTACCAGATATTCTTGATTTTTTAACTTGTGGGAACTTAGGGTCGTTTGTTGGTGTCAATTTCAACTTATATCCATTTATCATTAACATTTCTCTGTCTTTCTTATTTAGCGCTTCGTGTACAACAGTGACTCCAGCAGAATTTAGTGTGTTGATTGAGTGTTTTCGGGTTAGGGTTAGTAAACAAATTTAAATATTTATTTATATTTTTTATCTATACATCTCAATTCAACTAAATGCTTTGCCCATAGAGTGTTTGCTAGGGTTAGGGTTAGGAACCCTATATGTATCTTGATCTTTTCTTGTGAGTATTGAATAACCAAAGGAACTTAAAGTTCATTCAACTGCTTTCTTTAATCAGTTTAGATCGCTTTGATCTCTTGACTTGAGACTACTATTACTAGAAAAATCATTACATTATGGGTTTAAAGGCTCATTCTGTTTTGTAGTTTTCTTGATCATAGTATTATTCTGTTTCTCTTTTTCTACTCATTAATAAATCAAAGAAAAGCGTTTACGATTCCATCTTCCATTTTGTGTTGGTATTCCATTGTAAAAGGCAAGAGCATAAATAGCATGTATAATTAAATTGGGTGTAAATATAGATCACCTCTCTCGAGGTCGTATCAGGAATTGCACTACAGGGTAAAGGTGCAAACCAGAGACCCTATCTGGATATTGCTTTACCAAAAAGATAGTAGCAGTTGCTGTTTTGGATAACACAATCAAACCCTTTTCTTCTTTTTCTTCCTTTTCGAGCTGAACTACACGGGTCTGTAATGCTTTTCGTTTTTTCTTGTGAAACTCCCATTTGTGATCTATAAATCCAAGCAGAGTCCTTTCTGGAATTGTTCTAGCAGCGGTTTGTATAGAGACTAACCCTGTATCAATACTTTTACCATTAGTCTCCGAGTGGGCGAAAAAAGGATTTGAGGAACTTTTATATGATAAGCAACATTTTGGATTTCCCTTCTAAGAACGAGCGAAAAAAGCTTCCTAGAAATAAACAATATTATGTTACAAAACAATTTAGGCTTTTTGTTTTCTTTGAAATTTGGTGATTTTGTTTAAAACTGCACAAATATAAGCAAACATAATGAATGGTCAAAATATTCTTATACAGAAGCAAATTAACGCTTTGAACAACAGAAATCAAACTGTATCTACAAATACTCAGTTGGTTCCCCCAAACGTACTTTGGTACAATGAAAACAAAGCAAAAAAAGTCTGTTAGATATTGTAAAATGTGTTGGTATTATCAAATTGAGAAAGATTAACAAAATGGTAGTTGATCATTAATAGTTCGATCAATTATTTAATTAAAAATAAAATAAAAATTGGTGTGATAATCAATGAGTTTGAGAATTAGGTATGTTTATCAACAAGGAGCTTCTAGTTCAGAGACTGATTTTTAGTTCTACTCTGTCACTTAAAATAAATCTGTAGTATGAAATCTCAGTCTCTGGAGTTTCATAACACTAACCCTATTGAACTCAATGATAATCTATTCTCTTTTGCTGATCTGTCTACCAACTTGTTATCCTCTCAATTATATTTATATCTGATTACGCGAATGAATCACATATTTGAGCGAAAATTTATAGCAAAATTAGAATTTGTATAGTAGTTGCTTTTCAAGCACACTCAAATAAAATTAAAAACTCAGGGGTTTGCTACTCTGGATTCTGTCTTAAAGAATGTATAAATTCGGATTTTTCTATAACAGCATATTTGTATATCCTGATCATTTGAATGCTTTCCAAACGTATCAGTATTTGTATGGATTACACACATTGTCCTGGTGTTAAATAGGGTTAGGGTGAAATTTTTGTGAAGCATTGGCTTGCTGAGCTATTAAGAAAGCTGAAGTAGGATGTGGTAATGTAAATAGCACTCGACTAGATTGTTTGTTATTGACGATCTCTCAAATTTGAGGTGTTTGATCGTAACAGGCGTCCAGCGATAGAGTTGTAACGGCTGATATGCTGAAGGATGGACAAATGCCAAAGAAAGATAACCTTCGCGATCACAGCTAGAGTCTATCAGGTCATGAAGAGTCAATTTAACGAATGGATTGTAAGTGAATGTATTTCTAAAATTATGATATTAATCTAATGGTTTGAATTTGACGGTTGGCAGCATCGAATTCTTTCCGAATGAAGATCATTGAGATATTTTTGTGTTTTCTCGGAAAGATTTGAAATAGAATCTGTTCGCATAATCTACATATTAGAAATGGTACATAAATGTTTTTACATTCAGCTCCTTACTCCTAAACTGATATGATATTAGAATTGGTAACATATCAAAAAGTGTGAATTCAGGCCACAAAGTTTGAATGAAGTGAACAGTGCATCCGTTCGAAACCTAGCTTTAGGACAACACTCACCATACTTGCCTAATGTAAAAGTTAATTTTATGCCACTACAATACCATAGCATGAAATCTGACAAACGTACTTCCCCAGATGTTCTAATCAATAAGTCCAATGGTTCCTTCGTGTATAAACACTTGCCAATAAACTCTCTGCTTATATCAGATATTCCTATATTAGTTTGTTGAAGATTTTGATAGATGCCACCCAACACGGTGTTCATTTCTTCGATTGACGTATAAGGACAAGCAATATATAGAGTTGCGTTTACATTATTTCTTGTGTTCCACATTAATTTATATGCAGCATCTTTAGTTGTTTGTCGCAATAATTCAAGATTTCCAATCAACTTTACACAAATACCATGCTTTTGTATCAATGCACTAATGGTTAGTAAATCGTCTAACATTGTAATACTCTTCTTTCAAAAACTCATCGAACTTTCTTTCTGCTAAATCAAAAATTGTATCAATTTCAATTTGAGAACGTTTAAAGTTATCGATTGAGAAAGCGTAAACTGTAACGACTTTAACCCCTAGCTTCATTGACCAGTCCAAAGTCTGGTGTAATTGTTCAAATCCAAATGCATGACCTTGATGAGGTTGTAAAGATTTCTTTCGTGCGTATCTCCTGTTCCCATCCATAATAAACGCAACATGTTGAGGAATTTTTCCAAGTTTTAAAAAACCAATCAAGTAACTCTCCACGCATGTTTGAATATAGCTGTGTAGAAGAATCCATACCTCCATAATGATTTTAATCATTTTCAGGGTGTGAAGGGAAATATTTTGGCGATATTTTTTTTTTCAATTCAATCAGATAATCTTGAACAATGATGATCCTCAACCATATTTTCAGAGTCTCTCGGTTAATGAGATTGAGAATTCAGTCGCCTGTCAGCATGTTTAAAGCATCCTCAATGCTTCCAAAATACTCTTTGTCAAAATCTATAACTACAAAAGTACTCAATCTCAACAACGTCAAATTACCTAAAAATGCACAGAAAAAAGTACTAGATGATTATTACTAATAATCAAGGCCCAAAGACAAGGGAGAGGAGGAAAAAATAAAACTGCTGGTCGAGGTCGAAAGGGTTGGAAAATGAGACATTCAAAACACACAAATACTCCTGGTACAGTTCTTCATTATTGATGTTTAGCATTCGCGGGTGGGCAATCAACTCTTATCAAACGAGTACCAAAGATTGGTATTCAAAAACGAGCGCAGTTGAAAGCCAACAGACAAGATTTGAGGCCATTAAGTAAGCTAATTTGTCAACATTAATACATATTAGGCCTGGAAACATTGCAGTATTGGATAAGTACTGGTCGATTAGATGCAACCAAAAAAATTACATTAAAGGACCTTGCGTTATCTGGATGTGCAGGTAGATTAAAAGATGGTGTAGTTCTCCTTGGAAGAGTATTTTGATTTAAACTAACCATTAGGGTGCCGAGTTTTTCACCAGTAAGATTGACATTGAAGTCAATAAAGCATCGGCGCAAGCAATTGAGGCAATAGAAAAAAACGGTGGGAAATTGACAACAGTATATTGTAACAGAGAACGTTTACAGTCTCTGCTTAACCCTGAGAAGTACATGTCAATTCCTTCTATGATACTTCCTCCAAGTAATCGGTCGTTGGCAATGTATGCTGATGAAGACCGACGCGGTTATCTTGCACCTTTAGTGAAGGATGTTCCAAGACAGGATATTTTACGTAGGATACTAGAAAGTACTCAACTCCCAATGTCTAAATAAACACCATTAGTGCTTGATACTTTCTTTCATATGATATAAGACTCTTCATACTATGTCACTCGACTCATTGATCTTCACTTTAAGGGTAACTTTTCTTTTTTTTTCATCTAAAAATGCCTACTGTAAACGTGGACGTTGTCACCCTCTGCTCTTTGATTGGTCGCCAATTTTGTATCAATCAATTTATATCTAATCATTCTTAGGTACTTTTTTTTACCTAATTTAGCTAGGTACGTTGATGTAAAACTTATGTGCTTAGCTGACAAAGAATTCGAAGATTTATGTTTTGATTTTGGAATAGAATTAGAAGATATTGTAACATCAGAAGAATTGGCATTAGCTGGTCCAAGCAGGAAAATTTATCGAATTGATATTCCTGCCAATCGTTATGATATGCTTTGTGTTGAAGGTATCGCAAGGGCTATTAGAACATATTTGGAAATCGATCAACCACCTATGTATAGCTTAACAAAGCCTGCGACTGTGCAGAAACTTTATGTTGGAAAAGAGGTTTGGTTTTTTGTGCTAATCAATAGGTATCTCATATTTCTTTATAATTCCTTATAGACTGCTGAAATCCGTCCATTTGTGGTCGCTGCCATTCTTCGAGACGTTGAATTCAATCAATTACGATATGATGGGTTTATTGAATTACAAGATAAATTACACAACAATATTTGCAGGTAATGATGATTCTTATTAAATCATAGAAAACGAACATTAGTGGCGATTGGAACACACGATTTGGATACAATTAGTGGACCATTCTATTATGAAGCAAAATCTCCAAAGGATATCAACTTTGTACCATTAAATCAGACAAAGTCAATGAATGCTGAAGAATTAATGGTCTTTTACGAAGTATTGCCTCTTAAGGTTAATGAAATAGGCTGATCGTAAACTAAGCAAGTTTTTGCACATTATTCGGGATGCTCCACGCTACCCTGTTGTATACGACGGAAAGCAAAGAGTATTATCGTTACCACCAATTATCAATGGAGACCACTCAAAAATTAAAGCGACTACCAAAAACATCTTTATTGAATGTACCGCAACCGATCTGACAAAGGCAAAAATTGTTTTAAATACAATTGTAACCATGTATTCTGAATACTGTGCCAAAAAATTCACGTATCATACCCTTATTATTAATATTTTACAGGGTCGAGCCTGTAGAGGTTATATATCCTGATGGCAAATCATACATTTATCCTGATTTAACTGAAAGAGACATGTCAGCTAAAGTGGATTATATTAATTCAGCCATTGGAATACTTGCAGCCCCTAGCGAATTGGTAAATTTGGTTTCTAGAATGTCATTGAGAGCATCACTCTCTGAAGACAAATCAGAAGTTGTTGTCAAAGTACCTCCAACCCGATCTGATGTATTACATGCTTGCGATATTATGGAAGATGCCGCTATTGCTTACAACGTAAGTGTTTTTTATTTTATACATTTTTAGTTCAACAAAATCATAAAAACCCACCCTAAGGCAAATACTGTTGCGACCCCATTACCGATTAACAAACTTGCTGACTCACTTCGTCGTGAATGTGCCATGGCCGGTTATACAGAAGGGTTAGCCTTTGTCTTGGTAAACTAATAGTAACCCTAAAACTTTTAGTGTTCTCGCGATGAAAATTTCAAATTCCTAAACAAAGCCGATAATAGTGAAGCAGTAGTGTTGGCAAATCCTAAAACGGCGGAATATCAGGTGTGTTGATACAATACCTAAGACATAGGTTGTTCGAACCAGTTTGTTGCCTGGTTTATTGAAAACTTTAAGTTCAAACAAGCATTTACCATTACCATTAAAGTTGTTTGAAGTATCCGACATTGTGTTAAGAGACGAAACACAAGAAAGAAGAGCGCGAAACCAAAGAAATGTGTCGGCAATTTATGCGAATAAAACATCTGGTTTCGAGGTACAATGCAAGTAGTTAACTATTAGCAAATTCATGGACTGGTTGATCGTTTAATGGTTATTCTTAATGTCAAGAAAGTGGGTAGAGGTGAAGCAAATGGGTATTACATCAAAGAATCAGAAAATCCTACCTACTTCCCAGGAAGACGTGCTGACGTATACTATCAAAATAAGGTTGTTGGATCTTTCGGAATCTTGCATCCTATTGTTTTGGAATCTTTCGAATTAGGTTTCCCATGTTCAGCTTTAGAACTAAACGTTGAACCTTTCTTATAAGAATTTAATAAAGTGTTTTTACGTTCCACTATTGGTTTTTGTTTTTATTGTTTGAACAGTAAAGATTTTAGTATTTACAGACACAAGATCGATCAGATACTAAAACCCCCATACAATCTTCAGAGGCGCAGTCCCCATACATTAATGGTTCGATTGCCAATACTGACTGTGTAAATTCTTTTTTCATATCTGACCAACGTTTTACATCTCCAGCGGTGAAAAACAATTCAAACTTAACACCAATATCGTGTGGAATTGAGATATTTGTTTGAAGACTTTTGATTACAAATGGATCCAAAATACGTAAATTAGAGTCATAGGTTTGATTGGTGATTGGAAATGGGATTGTTTTATTTCGTGTATCAGTGTTGTGAGATCCTAATGGTGGTAAACCATGATTAGTTCCCCAAACTAACAACCATTTCTGTTTAATACAAACTTCTCTCAACTATAAAGTAGATATTAAGATGATTTTTGTTACCAGAGTTGCATTTTTTGTTCCCCAAAGTTGATCAAATACTCCAATAACCATTGTGACTGCTTGTGGAAGGTCCATTCTAGTGATTGGATTCAACTCGAAAAATCCTAATCGGTTTTCCCAAAATTCAAGTGAAATTGGGGTTTCAGTAGAATAAGTCATTCTAGAAAGTGATCTAATCACTAATCTAGCTAAATTGTAAAACTTGTAATGAATCGTTGGATGGAAAATTGGATCAAAGTATGATATAAAGGGATCAATACTATGATGAATAAATGGTGGGACAAGGACCATACTAGAGTCTTGAATAACTCCATCACAATGAACTGGACCATTCATTACTCTTGATTTACAAGTGAACCGAAATATTCCACTATCTATTGCTGATCCCAACATTTGATTTGCAATCATCTTTTTATTCAATACTAACGCTACTTCTCCCAGAGCAGGATTACCTAGCTTGAGAATAAGAGACAAGATACCAATTGAATTTCGATATACATTTAAACCTCCATAAAAAGGTCTTTCAGATGCTTCTAAGAAAGTTGGTTTATATGGTCCACTCTCAAAAGGAGGGAATCCAAACAAATCCGTTTCTTCTGGTAATCCACCAAACGTAAAGTTTTTCAATCCAGTAACTTGAGTTTGCCAATCATTATAAAGAAATGAATGAGTTCCAAGATACTCTATAGTATACATTTGTGAATTGAAATTATGAACTAATTCCATTACTGATAATTCATTGTAAAATCTTGATAGTAATTCTTTTGGATTCAACTTGTACAATTGTGATCCGTCATCAAATTCTCGTAGATATTGATAGAAATATGGATCTGAAAATAACTGTAAGTTGGTATCGTATGATTCATCCGATTTCTGTTTAGAATTTTCCTTAAATCGTTCAATTAATGATAACTGAAGTTTTGATGAGATGAACTTATCGGATTTCGTTATAGATTGACAGTTTAAGAATAGAACCAAGATCAATAACATCCATGTAAATATTATAGATACCCTTGCATGAGTGATCAACTGTCGATTGACGGTGGCTGATTTCATGGTGAGAGTAATCTAATCAGGTAAAAAAACCTCTCATCTGTTATGAACTTGGTACACATTAAAACCTATTGTTCAGCAGTTTAGTTGATGGAACAATTTACTTTCTACGAAATGAATGTTTTTGGCTTTAAAAGAACAAGTATTGATCCAATACAACATTCAAGCAATTCCTTCAAAGTTGATTCAATGTGCGCATTTAAGGCCTTAATCATCCATTCTAATGCACTCCATTATAATAG
Source organism: Globomyces sp. JEL0801 (assembly GCA_027595885.1). Classification (NCBI taxonomy): domain Eukaryota; kingdom Fungi; phylum Chytridiomycota; class Chytridiomycetes; order Rhizophydiales; family Globomycetaceae; genus Globomyces; species Globomyces sp. JEL0801. The sequence continues at coordinate 10,969 of JADGIX010000292.1, forward strand.
ATTAACTATGACTTATATAAGACAAAAATCCAAACTCTCCAACATTGTATTTCGGTATAGTATAAAGATACATATAAGTGTATTTGTATTTGATTGTCCCAAACTTTCCTAAAATCACTATAGATTCTAAATACTGCTCTTTGGAATTCATTTGAGACAGTTCAGATAAGTTTTTCTTTTTTGGTTTGTCAATCCCTGAATAATCGAGGAATTTAAATGAGCGCACGAACACATTTGAAGATATATGCATTACCGTCAATCAGAGGCAAATATGTATTCCATGCCCAATTCCTAGCACCAAAGAACAGAGTTGAACAATTCGGATTGATAACTTCTTATATCACTAGAAAATGGAGATTTCAAATCTCTGATTACTTTGGAATGCATTGGCATATGTTATCACATCCAAAATACCAAAAATCAAAATTATTATCATCTATCTATTCAATTGGAAACAAAATGACTTCTAGAAAGTGTTTGGATGAATATTTCTTTAAACAAATTCCTACCAGAACCACTTCAGTAACATTCAATTTTGTATTTAATCAGTAGATTGAAATTATATATCCAGAGAGTGCAAATGAGGATTATTTAAAAAAACAAATTCAAATGTGGTTGATTGATTCATCCAAGTTTGGAAAGAAATCGCTAACGTTCGCATTATTATTACCTACAAACTTTTATATTGCAAAGTTTTATTTATTTGCTGCAAACATACTATTTAGTTATCATCTTTTCCGACTGAATGCTGCAATTCGATCACATTTTGGTACACTCTAAACAATTTAACACTTTTTGTAGGAGCAAAGCAGTTACAGAAGTTAATTGATGAAAAGAAGGTTGAATTTGTTCCATCCAAAGAGCTGCATGAAAAATTAGTGGATTATTCTAATCAAGTTGTTTTAGATGATGGAACTCCCTTCCATTGGAAACCTGACACAGATGTTCATGATGAAGTTGCAGAAAAATTATCTATTGAATTAAAAGTACCGGAATTGATTCATAGCGTTCGTAGATCTAGATTGATTTACACTATCTACAAAGACTACTGAATGGGTATTTGATGCCATTGTTTCCATTAATATATCAATACAATTAAAGTTGTTTCATCAATTGGCGTTGAGTACTATATGTCAGATCACACCCAAAAGCAATACAGTTTACATTTAATAATGCTACACATCTGATTGAATTTAAACAAGTAGTAAAAACTATAAGATTGAACCAAAGTTGGATCAAACACTTTATTTTTTTTTGCCACCAATTTTGTATTTGAATGACAAACCAAACACCTTCCAAAGCAACTGCTTCCTTATTTCTAATTTTCACCCTGTCAGTAGTATTCAGTGTGTATGCACTATTGACTCCAGACTTTCTTCGAATCTCAAAAGACCCTATATTTCAACTCTTTAGTCAGGAATTTGGGTTATTTAAAACTTGTATCACTCAAGGTTCCTCTACTTCTTGTATGCAAGTAAACTGAATTTATTAACTGGGGTAGTTTCCAAATGAGAAATGCCAAATCAGATTTGATGGTAATTTTCAAAACTTGTCATTTTGTCAAAGTTGGTTAGCAGCTCGATATCTTCAAGTAAAAATAACCATTTATTCACTCTAGATTGGTGCTATACTGTTTGGTTCCTTGGCTTGGTTTGGATGGTTAGGCCATTTGATCTTGAACAAGTCCATCACAGCTTTGATTATTTTTTGGTGTTCTGGATTACATGGTATGATTCTACTTCTGATTGTCTTTTAGCACTCTTCCAAATTTTAGTGATGCAATTAATGACTAGTTTAAGAGAAGATAATATCTTTTACTTGGGTGGTGCCTATGGTAATAGTTTTTCTGCCTTGAATGCTTCATGGGGTAAGGCAAATTTCGAATTTAATTGTAGGATTGTCTATTGGTGTGATTGTCATGTTTGCTGTTACCTTATTGATCAAACGACAATCTGTGGTTTACGTTTATGTTCCAATTCCATAACGTTTTCTAACCCAGTTTGAAGTTACCTTTACAAATACCTTTATTATGTTGCGTTTTTTTAAGAAATATAGTGTTTTATGATTGAAAATATTGTTAGTATTTTAATTTTCTTGGATTTAAATTACTTATTCACTATTGGTTTGAAAATATTTCTCAGGTCTTTACATATAGAGGACAAGATCGTAACCATATACGAACGGCAATCAAGTCTTTTGCTGCCATGGAGTTGGAATAGCATTATACCTTCGCAGATGGTTTGTTTGGTATCAAAATACGTACTTCACCGATACCTTACCTGAAAACTGCAAGATATATCTGTCTGAATATGATGGGATAGTCAACTCTGAATATGTCGGCACCTACTTGGCAAAGAACGCACACCACAGTCGGAAAGTTGAAATAATAGGGTCAGTAAACCATGGAGATTTGCTAATGTTTGGTGACCAGAGTAGAATCTTGGAGGATATTCGTCGATTGGACAAATATAATTAATCACAACAATAATATTGTTTTACATTCAATTAATCGCGTGTATTTCATAAACTGAGCATCGCCAAAGTCAACTTTGCCAAGTCGGCCAATAAAATATTCGAATTAATTTCTTTCAGTGTCTGATCAAGGGATCAAAAACTCCCGAGAAAATACCAGAAAATGGATTTTTAGAGTATTTATACCCAAAGCAAATGGTACCTTTTTAGAGTATTTATACCCAAAGCAAATAAAGCTTTGAATAATCAAAAACTTAGGGTTAGGGAGACATTATATTCAGAAACCTTGCCGATACGAATGGATTGCTGATTGACGTCCGTCAGAATACCGGGCGGAAAAGCCTTTGTGATTCATAATTTTGGCTTTCATTGATATGCTTTTCAACATACACTAAAGTAACAGTGCCACTATCGTGTAGGCAATTCAATTTCTGAGGCTTAAATAGACCACCCATCTATATCGGACCGAACACTAGTGGGTGAATTAGAGAAAAGTGGAAACGTTTCAATGTTGCCATACACTTCTAAGGCAATAGCAGCGACTCCCAAATAGCATACTTAAAATCCACGTCTCAGCTGAATTCAAATCTAATGGACATTCAAAAACAAAATAAGGTTAAGAAACCAATGAATGCTTTCTTCATTTACCGTAAACATAACCAACAACGTATCATCAAATTGTATAAAGTCAATAAAAGTCAAGATATTTCTAAAATGGCTGGTCAATGTTGGTCACTTGAACCAGATCATATCAAAAAATACTATTATCAATTAGCCATGATTGAACAGCTACAGAAAGAGAATCAACTTGTTACTGTTCATCAATCACAATTGTTATCACCTCCAATCAGTCCTCTCATGATTGGTTTAATGACAGATGAGAAAAGATGTGATGTTGCAGGTGTGTCACC
>JADGIX010000293.1:0-14314 GCA_027595885.1 Globomyces sp. JEL0801
CTGTATCACTTCATGGTCATTGGCAATCTGGAAAAACCAGTGCTGTTCGTTTTATTGAATGTGGAGCAGTGGAACAAGGAATCAAAGCATCTTTCTTGGATATGAAGATGGAAAGGAAGAGCCGTTGAAATCCTCTCGTTCTATAGATGGTCTTGGAAAAACGGAAGAAGATGCTCTTGTTGTCGCCGTACCGTCGTCAAGAAGCTCTGATCAATGCAGCTCTGAATCCAGTCTCGCCAGAAAAGAGCCAAACCCCAAAAGAAAACAACGGTGGATAGCACTTAATGAAGTGCTAGAAGGAAAGGCTAAAAAATCCAAGACGAGCGATTCAACAGGTTATTGTTACGTCTCTTGGAATGAAGTCAAAACTGTTTTCAATCCAACAAATTATGTTCAATTAAGACGAAACATTGATGATGCCCAGCTGAGTTTCCTCTCACAGTATCTTTCACTTACTACCAAGTGCTTTGGAGACATTACCACTGGGAAAGAGGCCAAGCGTCTTCATTTCATTGCTCCTATTTTGATTTGCGTCTGTATTCTTTTCGATGGTGATGTCGACATTGTTGTCGAAGAGGATTTGGTTGGAAACTTTGTGAAAGCCCATGGTCGTTTCGAATTCATGTTAAGGCATAGAAACAAGGCCATTTGTATCATTGAAGCGAAAAAAGACGATGTTGAACAAGGCATGGCACAGGACTTGATCGGCTGTGAAGTTGCAGCAGACGTTGGGGGGTTAGATATTGTCTATGGAATCGTTACAAATTATATTCAGTGGAACTTCTTGCGAAGTCTCAATGATAAGGTGGAGAAAGAAGAATGTTCTTTGCGCATAACGCCGAATGGTCCTGAACGAGAGTCGCTAAAGGAAATTGCTGAAAAAATTTATGGGATGCTCGTAAATGAGTAAACGTAGTGTTATATTGCTCACAAATTTGTATTCCATTCAAATTAACGATAGTGCTAGACAGAATCATGTCGGCTGAGTGTCTCCATCATCAATCAAATGAAATTTATCTAGCAATCTGCTCATGTGTTCAGGAAGTCGTTTTTGTCTTAATTCATTTATGTTTGTATCTACTCGTCAAGGAGGTGGATCAAAATCCGTTTCAGATGTAGATGAATAGTATCGTTGACTGAAGTGTTGCTTTTTTGGTCATAAGACACCCGGTGTAGAGGGAATAACAAAGCCAACATTTTTCTATCTGAATTCGTTCCCAGTAACCAATGTTTGACATTGAACTCCAGTAGTATAGATAGAACACCTAATCAAAACTACAAAGATCTCACAAACCAGTTTTAAATGGCAGTGTTTGTCCATTGCAATTCAGGATAACGCAGTTAAGGATAAGAAATGAGGCATCTTGTATCATATGAAGTCTTTTTATTAGTATCAAATTAAATTTTTGTGTCAGAATGGAGTAGAAAAATTGGCTTAGAATGTTTGAAAATGTTGTCATTAAAGAATCAAACAAATCTAACTTATTGCAGTCTCGTATTTGTGTTTGGTTCCAATAAAGATTGCTCGAAATGAAAACTTTATATCTGGATCTAACAGTACAAGGGAAATAGCGCGTTTTGAGTTGATATTCAATATCTTCATTTTATCAACTTGTATTATCAAAGGAAAGAATGGTCCCTGATTGCAGTATCAATCGCATTTGGAATACTCAGAGGAATGGCTTACAAGTATATTTCAGATCAGTAACAACTATTGTTTCTTCAATACCTACTGGTATCTTAGAGAAGATTTTGTAGTATTTTGATTATTACACAATTTTCTGTACGTGACCGATTTGACTGCATAGGTACTTCAATCTTATACTTGCTATCACGGATTTGGCTCATACAATGGACGTTATGAAGACTAATTTTACAAGCATATCCACCGGAAAGAAGAAGGTTTCTATTAGTCTGACATCAAATGCTGTGACGGATCAATGTGCAATGGTGACTCAATAGCACGTTGTTAATTGTTCCATTAAATTGAGTAATTTCTAATTGTATAAACTAACTAAATAAATGATAAATTGATATTTTTATGGAGATCTATTTTTGTTCAGAATCATCTATTAGAGTCTGTTGAAGTGGCCGAGAAGACACAGGATGCATTAAACGATTCAACAACCAGTGGCTCCATCATGAAAGAATCTTTTTGTGCAATCGTGCTTCTCATCAGATCATTTCATACCCTTCCATCCTGGTCCAATTATAGGACAATGGTAAAGTTTAAGTCTGAGCCGTCAGATCTAATTTTCTATTTTTTCAATTGGCGCGCTCAAAAACAAAAAACTAAAATGTCATCGAACCCACAACAGCTAATGTCGTCTCCTCCTTCTCATATGGTTTTGTTTCTGCTTGTGGACTCTGATACTGGTCTGCCGTATAAGGGAACTAGCGCTGACAAGGTTGCTGTCTCCTCTCCTGCTGATGTCATTGCTCAGTTTCGAAAAGCTGTCAAGGCTGAATCTGGAAAAACCAGTGCTGTTCGTTTTATTGAATGTGGAGCAGTGGAACAAGGAATCAAAGCATCTTTCTTGGATATGATTGGTTCGTAATCTGCTTTGAAAAGATGACCAATCAATTTTTGAATTTTGGCACAAAGGATGAGCGGATTGTCTGATAGTATACCTAACTTTTCGGGAGTGTCTCATTTTTGTAAATGGTCTCAATAACGACCCCAAGGAAATCTACTTATTGAAGAATATGATGCATTTCTAAAAGTAAGAAGAGAAGTTCCAGAGCTATTGTTAGAAATGAACAATCTGATTTCATCGATATTGGATGGACGTAGACACCGACCTCAAGAAGGGGATTTAGATGATAGTTTGGATGCTGTTGTACGACCTTCTGATGTTGCATAGCCTTTGAAGAAGTGCCATTTCATTGAAGCTCAACCGTTTGCACTTTAGCACTTCAAAGATTTTGCTGCGAGTGTTTATAAAAGTTTCAATGCCAACGTTGAAACTGCGGTTGTTGATGACATAATAGAAACGACGTGTGGATATCCTGGTTTTTTTAGTATGGATGGATGCTAATTAATGCTATTCAACAAGCAGTTGGTGCTACATATTTGACGATAGCAGAGTGGATGAGCTCCAAGGAAGCAAATATAATATTGAATGTTATAAATTTTATGATCCAACTCCTGCGAATTTCATACCTTGAAAGCTCAATACTGCAGAAATTCTGGATCCTATGGTAATACTGCAGAAATTCTGTATCCTATGATCAGCTTTTCCAAAGGAGCTACGATTCATTTTTTTCGGAAACGACCTGTCAAAATTTACTGAAACTCCGTTTATGTCTTTATCTGATATGCGTTGTGATATTTGAGATTCAAATTTCATTGGCTGAATTTGGTCTGAAACTAAAAACTGAATGCAACATACAGAAGAACGCGAATCCACAGATTCTCAAATATGCATCCTCACGAGAGCCATGTGAAATGGTTTTGATGAATAAGAAGCAGCCTCAGTTACCTTTCCAATTAACATTAATCCGATTGGATGGGATAAGTATCCACATACGGCATTCTCAGTATTATTTGTGGGGTGATTTGATAAAGATTTAAAGTTTTGCTATGCATCAAGTAGGGATACTTGTTGGTCTGATTTATAACACTATCCTATAATACAATAGTCATTTATTTTTAGTATGAATGACGAGCAGTATGAATACTATACATACCTGTATGAATCTTGCGTGAAATAAACATATCAGTTCAAGCAATTAATATGAGGGTTTCAGTATACTGCTTTGTTTTCTGGTACTGAACTGAATGATTTTTCTACCCAGATGAAACCTGATCCTCACAAAGCGAAAGCAACCCGACAATGGCAAAAGAAGCATGGAACGGTTCCATCAAAAGAAAGACGAAATGAAATTGCTCCCCAGCAAGAACTGCCTTCTGATTCCGATCATGACCAAGAGGATGAAAATGCGTTGAAAGCTTTACTATCTCAGCGTATTAATATGTAATTAAATCTATAGCTCAGTCTGATGCATCCATGTTCATGTTCAAAGATGAAAAGGCATCACAACTCACTCACTCTAATGATAACATATCGCATTCTCTATTTTCTTTAGATTTAGTTGACTTACAAAAAACATTGGATTCTCCTAATGTTTTGGATTATCTAAGTTATCTAAATGAGGTAGAATATTTTCAAATACGTATAACTTGCTAGGATTTACCAACTGAGAGAATGGCTATGTTACCGTTCACAACTATATGGCCTGAACAGGATGTTAAAGACTATGATGTAGATTCGGAAGTTATCCAAGATCAACCAGCCGTTAAATCAATGCCTATCATTGCCAAAGCTAAAAGTAATAATACCCCCAAACAAGAAAATATTGATGAATGGTTGGATGACATATTAGGATGACTACAATGATATATGACTTAATAGATTAATTCGACTATTGATGTATTCATTTGGCTATTGCTAATTTTTCCACTTGATAATGTAAAAGAGTTGAATGTTTACGCGATTAAACGCGAAAGAAGTGAGTAGAAATTAACAAACAATTTTACCAAAAAATAAACTAATGGGAGGACATACTGATCATCCAGCTACCACTTCAACTACCCCAGTTTTCTCAAATGGTACCGTACCTGCTCATGCTGAGCACAGCGAACATGATACATTTGTTGCTGCCTTACTATTGTTGATGATGATAACACTTGCCATGAATTTAGCTCATTACTTGAAACATAAAGAGTTCAAATATTTGGGTGAAACTGCTGTTTATATTTTGTTTGGTAAGTTTGTTGCTAAGTTGTTTATTGTAGGTTTATCTGTATCTGCCGTTTGGACCTCTATTTCATATGACCCAACGAATAAAGCAATTCAACTTGACAGTCATTTCTTTGCCCTGGTTCTGCTTCCACCCATTATATTCGAGGTATTTTTTGATGGCATACATAACATTAGGGTGGGTTTTCGATTCAACGAAGCATGTTTTTCCAGAATATAGTACCTATCTTGGGATTGGCCATGTTTGGTGGATTCTATTCTACTTTTGTTATTTCAATTCTAATGTACTTTTTTTCGCGTTTGATTACTGATAATGGTTGGTCCATTATCGAATCACTTGTATTTGGTGCTCTAATTTCCTCTACCGATCCTGTTTCTGTTCTCTCTCTTCTTCCTGCTGATGTCGATAAACGGTTATACATGTTTATCTTTGGTGAAAGTGCGTTAAACGATGCGGTTGCTATTATTTTATTCCGATTCTTTACCTCTTTGCAATCGGAAGCGGATAATCTTAGCCCATTGCCATTCTTGATGTCCTTTTTACAAAGTTGTGTTGTTTTTGTTGGTTCGTTTGCTGTGGGTATTATCATGTCATTATGCTTTGCAAAGATCACCAAACATGTCTGGATCACTGGTTATGAAGGGGCGATTTATGAAATGGTAATGTTATTTGTATTCGCGTATGGAAGTTATTTGCTTGCTGAAATCCTTGCATTAACTGGAATTATCAGTATCTTTTTCTGCGGAATGGGAATGGGTCATTATGCACACCCAAATTTAACTGAACTCACCAAAAAAACGGTCAAGGTATTTTCTATCAAGTTCTAATGTGAAGGTCACTTTACGTGTTATTTGTATGTTGTCTGAAGGGTTCATTTTCTTGTACTTTGGTTTGGGATTACTCTCATTTGGAGTAGAGTACAATATGCTTTTTGTTGTTTCTGCTATTGTATTTTATATTTTAGAATTTACGTTTAGATTGCCATTTTCGCAGGAAGAACCCATGTGTTTATTGTCTGCTCACTTACCAAATTCCTTCCAGGATCAAGACCTGTACCAATAAACCAACAAGTAATTAACCTTAAAGAGATGGTAACCTATAGACTTTAATGTGGTTTTCTGGACTTCGTGGTGCGGTCGCTTTTGCCTTGGCTGTGACTTTCCTTGACCATCCTGATTTTGGTTCTGCAATCAAAGGCGCAATTTTTGGCACTACAGTCATGGTCATTTTATTCACGGTGTTGGGATTGGGAGGACTTACACCTTATATGTTGACCTGGCTTGAGATTACTGAAAAGAAGGAAGAACCAACCCGTCATAACACATTACCATCACATGAAAAGCAACATGATGTTCAGCCAGAAGCGGATGTGGACCAAAGTATTACCGAGAATGATTTAGCTCAACCCGTTGTTGGATGGATGTACAGATTTGATGCAAAGTAATTTATCCCCTATATTTAACATTTTAGATATATTCGACCATTCTTTACCCATGAAACTACCAAAATTGCTAAAATCAGAGATGTCATTGAACGTCACGAATCGCGAACTTCTCGTACAAACTCTCGTACTGGTTCACTCTTCAACATGTCCATGCACCGAGCATCTGCAGCACATCGTGAGTACGGTATTACATCCGATCGCGGGATGTCTGTTGTTCAATCTCCTGGAGTTTACTCGAAAGTTGAAACTGGAAATGGTGAACATGGAACTGATCAAGATGTTTTGATTGAAAAGTCGAATCCAGCTGATAATCTTGAAGCAGTCAATCTGAATTAAACTGATTTACGTTTAAAATTAAAAAGTTATGAATAGTAATAAAACTGTCTTGTGAGGTTTATCTTGGCCAAAATTTAATGGACGAATTAGATATAGATTATATTAAGCAATTGCGTGTCAGGTTATCATCAATGACCAGCCGGAATAAACTGGTTCAAGTATTCAACAACACATTCTAATACTTCAATTCTTTCAAAAGCTTGTTCAGCTTTTGGTTCATGAAGTCGGTCGTGATCAAATGTACCATTTTCATCAAACCAAATATCATATAGAGAGTTCAGTTCTTGTTGGAAGCAATTTGCGAAAATCATGCTATAAGGGTAAGTAGAGATAGAGTCGACAAATTCTGGGATATTTTCATGAACCATTGAATCGATTAGATTCCAATCGATTGGTAAACGTAGTTCTTCTTTGTGTTCGTGATCAACTATGTTGACATTGTCAGGTACCAGTAAATTGTGATACAATCCAATAGGACTGCTTGGTATTGAGAATCCCAATTCCGATAATACATTAACTCTATCAATAGGGGATTCAGAAGAGTCAGAAGAAGAAGAGTCAAAGTGCACTGATACCGGATAAAAGGGATTATTTTGATCAGTATCGTTTATAACTGACTCAGGATTAGTCTCCACCTCAGTATTTCCTTCATTTGATTCGTTATTTGGGTCTATTTGATTGCATTCCAGTAAAAAACTCCAGTCCGTCAACATTCAGAAAGCAAAAGATAAATCAAACTGAAACTCTGTGGCTGGCATAAAACTACACCCGGAATCTGTTGATGCTTGGGAGTATTTGGCAACCATTCCATCATGAAATAACTGTAAGTAACTAGATCACTTGTGCTTCTTTGTTCAAGTACAAAAATAATATTCGCGTTAACCTTAGAACTAGATACATTATCTACGTCTTCTATTGATATCAATTGGACTAATCACAAAAGATCGGTAGTTTCTTGTTTCCTTTCCAATACAAATGACAATTCGGTTCAAAAATAATTTTCCTCATGTCTTTTAATTCTTTGACCTTACCAAAGGATTGGTTCTTGGAACTGACAAACCAAAGTATGGCAATCATATTCGCTATCTTGGTCATATCCATGTTGATTTATTCAAGGACTTTCACTTTTCAAAGTACGCACCAGGAACATTCAAAACCGGATACTTCAAACGACTCTTACTCCTCTTATAGAATACAAAAAGGATTCTCTAATACTCCCTTTACAGGCCAGAATATATCAACAACTCAGAAATTTGTTTTTTGCAACCAATGTATAGCAAATCAGAATATAGTTCTAAATCTACTTCAAAATTCCGAAGAAGAATCAATGGAATATAAAAGATCTCTGGAGGAAAGGTATTGGTAACACTTGCTAATTGTTAGGTATCCTCCTGTATGTATGGATTGTGAACCAAATGTATCTAAAACAATTCATTCGATAAACACTTCTTTATTCACTTCAAGTCCCACTAAACCTCCTCGGAAGCAAGTATGTACCAATGCAGATAAATTTGATGATATGCCAAATCAAACAGAGTCCTTTCAGCACACAAAAAATCTACAACTATCACTTGAACGTACAAATATTCATCCTATATTTAAAAGAACGGCCAACATAACAGCTGGAATAGGCATAGCTTTTCTAATTTGTCTCATATCATGTTAGTATCGTATCTTATTGACCAACTAGTAACCGAACAGCTTATCATTGAGAAATTGGCTCAAAACTGCCTCAATTATGTTTCTGATGAGAATATGAATCTCTTTGCTTTTTCAGATTCAGTCAAACAATTGTTATTACAGACAAGTAACTTTGTCTGTATCAATTCGCTATATCATTTTCCATTCATATATTCGATAAAGGTATATGATACAAAAATAGATTTGGGATGCTTAATTGTGATACTAGTAACTTCTGCAAGTATTTGGATTCTTTCTTTAATAAGCTATTATCAATCTTCAAATTCAATTTTTTTAAATCCTCACAATCCTACTTATCACTTTATAAGGTCGGTGTTGACCACTTTGTTGTTGTTTAGTATTCTTTTGCCTCTTCCAGTTTTTATTCGATTGTTAACCTTACTTACACTTTCAAAGGTAATCGCTATTAATTTCACATCTTAGAAACTTTATAACTTATCCATTTCTTCTTTAAATTATTTTATTTCAACCCTTATTAATATTATTCTATTCATTACTGGAAAATCACAATCCAAATCAAAAAGTATGCAGTTATTTCGCAGCTTATGGGATGAACATGGATATCACAGTGATATTTCTGATTACAAACATGAGCAAATGGATCAATTTCAGAATTTGAATCAATTAGATTCAAGATCATCCCTTCAAAATAACGTTCAAAAATCCAAAGGTTTATCATTTGCTTTGAAGACACTTGGTATTTCAGATCAATCCGATAATATCCAAAATCAACCACCATTAATGCAATATACAAATACATCTATAGCTGAAATGGATATTGATCCACCTCCTTTACGATTAGATACAAACATAAATGAATTAAGACAAATACGTTTAAATCCAATATCAAGACAACAAAAACCAATTATTCCGGATTCCAATTATTTCAATCAAATGTTCAAGAAACCTTCAGAAATGAATGAAATTCAATTAAAACCTCAGCGTTTGTTTCCAACTCCTGTAACACGTATCTTTTTAATATTTTTAGGTTGAAACAGGGTTGGAAGAGATGTTTGGATCACAAATGAAATTAAATGATTCAAACACTAAAAATACTAAAGATTGGACAAGTTGGTTTATGCCTCAATTAAAGAAATCCAATAAATAATTTATACTTTTTACATAAACCGAATATCCAATACTAAGACAAGCAGGTGTAACGCCGTGGATTTATCGATTCTATGTCATTTTCAAAATGGGTTTAGAGTAAAGCAATCTTTATTTAGATTTCATCATAAAAAGTACCCAAAAATTAGTTTGAATCCAAATGTTGTTTAAAAACATGATATAACCGGTTAGTAGTTTCCTGCGCCAATAATGACATGAAGTCTTGTACAGTTAAATCCTTATTATCATTGTATAAATCCAATAAGTCATTCTTGGTTAATTTGGAATTATCAAGGATGGAATTGAACGTGGAAAAGTTCGAGGATGACAACAAGCTATTGTAATTAACTGTCGGAATATCTGGCTTGATGTATTTGATTGTCTCAATATTTTTCGTGTGGACTGTAGAAGTTATGGATTCGCTTGCTATTGATTCACTTTCGTACATATCGGAATGGTTTCCATCAGTAAGATTTGAGGATACTTGATTGATTTTGTTTTCATTGATTGTTTTTGCAAGTTGTAGGGTTAAACTATTTCGGTCTTTCAAACTACCAATAGGACTATTGGAATGATGAAATTCATCAATTTCTCCCATTTCTACATCACTTTCCTGTTGCTCACCTTGTTCATTGCCTCTTTTATTATCTTTGAGGATTTCTGGATAATCTATTACCGTTTCATTATTACTTTCTTCAACTTCTGTTTCTTCATCATGTTCATGTAGATCCGCATTTGCAATTCCCCCATCTTCGGAATTAATGTCAGATTCCACAATCACTTCGACCATTTTTTTTACAGCTACTTTACCTGGCGGCCGTCCTCGTTTCGCCTTCACTGGGATCTTCTTCACCAGCGGAGCATCCTCAACTACATTTTGAACCTTTCTTGCCCCACCACGAGTGCGCTTATGAGGAATTAGTTCAGGTTCTTGCTGTGGTTGACTTTCCATTAGGACTTCTGGGTCAGAACTTTTGGAGGATTCAGAATCAATTGCTAGTCTACCTCGCCTAGACACAGGTTTCTGAACAGAATGCACTTCAGGCGTAACTTTCGACTTTGCTTTCTTTCCTTTGGGAATATTTACTGTTTCTTTAACAATTTGGTGTTCCGCTGGCTCTAAATTGCGCTGTTCAGATGATTTGGTTGCAGGACGAGTGCCTCTTTTAACTCGTTTCGGTGCAGGTTCTTCATCTACTTCTTCTGTCGCTTCTTTAACTGGGGCCTTTTTAATTGGTGGCTCAACTGTGGTGGGTGGTTTCTTTTGCTTACTTATTTTGGAAGCAGATGGAACTTTCTCTACAGTCTCTGATACAGATTGCTCTAATAATGCCATTTTCCCTTTATTGCGTCCTTTGGGAATTTTTTCCTCGGTCTTTTGTAATTCTATTGTAAATTGACTATCTTGCTGAATTGCTCTTTTTCCTGGTGGGCTTCGACGGCTTCTCGTCGATTTTTTGGGTTCCTCTGTTACGATAACTTCTTGCTTCTTTTGGCGCTTAGTGGAAGATATCAATTTTTGGATATCCACTATGTTAGAGTTTGAGTCAATTAAGCAGTCTTCTTCTTCCTCGTCCACATCTTCTGCTTCATCTTCGTCTGATTCTTCATCATCTTGTTCTTTATCATCGGACTCTTCTGCTTCTGCTTCATCGGCTTCTCCTTCCTGCTCCTCTTCATCTTCAGATGAAACAATAGAGTTTACAACCACTTTCGATTTCGATTGACTTTTCTTTTTAACTCCAGCAGTAGACTCTACGACCTTTCGGGTCATAATCTTCTCTGTTTGCTTTTTAACTGTCTTCTGTTTTTTTGCAAATTTATCAATCTCAGGTTCTTCCTGCACTACTTTTACGGCTACTCTCCCTGTCGACTTAACGATTGGTTTCTTTGAAGATGATGTAGATTCTGTCATTGGTTCCTAACACTTAATAAAATTTTGAATTACTGATTGATCAAGTAAGAAGAAAGAACAACTAGGATTTCTCTTTAAATGCTCATGTCTATAATAATTATTTAAAAAGGTTAAATTACACCACATCATCATGACTTTCCCAACCATCTAAAGACACTTCACAAAAAGGGCAAATAACATGATCATCTGAACTTGTCATTGGCATAAAACAGAAACCAGCTTCTGCCATCTACATCATTAACCACACAGTACTTTAACTTGAAGTGCAGTTGGTCGTTTCTGTCTTAGTTTCGGACCATATGGCCATTTCACAGATCCTTGGAATGTAGAAAGAAGTGCCTTTTTTAGATCAACAGGTTCTGCATCTTCAATTATTGTCATCCAAGAAATATCTGCCGAAACCGACACTACAGTTAAAATTCACAGGATTACCACCACCCCACATATTCACAAATGTGCAAGGATTATTGGATAAGTGGAAAGTTAAAGGATTTCTATTTGGTAAGGAAGGACATTTTTGAAGACATTTGAAGCAAGTAACACATTTAGGATCTTTTTGTGTTGGAGTATGATAGAATCCTACCCGAGCAAGAAACTCTGGAGATTCAAATGGATCTGTTTTCTTTGGGTATGCTTTCTTTCCTTTGCTTGCTCTAAATGATTCTTCTCGCTCGTCAATGTATTCCATCGACATTTGAAATACAAAAAAAAGAACGCATAGAAATACAGAACACTTTATGGTAAGATTTGTCTATGTTGGACATTAAAGGGTAAAAGTAACATCTTTATATAAATCATTGACTTTAATCTGCGTTGTCCACGCAAGTATTTTGATAAATTCAACGTAATACCATTGCAATCTATCTTATTGCTTAGTTTAGAAAACTTATTAATTAAAGGAATACATTTGAGTTTATCTATTTGTTTGGATCTATTAAAACTGAAGGTTATCTACCTACAATTACATTCATCCTTTTCTTGACGTTTGGACAGTTGTATGGAAAGTTTTACAAACTTCTCGTAATTGCTCCATCAATATCCCATTTATTAATGAGTGTGTCACTTGACAGAATAGAATAATCAAATTATTGGCGATTAAATTCCTGTCGTTCCCCAATATTTGTGTGTATGTAGCAACATAAGTTAGTACATAATAGAGCGTAAAGTTTACTAACTGAGCAATAATAGCTAAAGTTAGTTTGATATTTCTAGATAGGATCGCGTATAGACTCTTTGGGATCGTTAATTTAGTTTTCTGGGATAGTATTTTGCTATACATGACCAACATATATACAGGAGGAAATGTGTTCAATATATGAAGCAGATAATGCCATATTGGAACCATGTATGTCCAATTTCGAACATTTTCATCAACTTCTGGAGCTCCAGTAAAATATAGAATGTAATTGGGTCCAGCGAATCCAAAATGAATTCCCAAGAGTATCAGCGTAGCAATTTTATTGGACCATGAGGATGTGAAATGAAAGACATGTAATATTGTCAACACTGTGTCGTGAGCAGTAAGAAAAGTTGCGATGTTTCCACAAATCCCATACACTTCATATACAATCAAATACTGAAATGCGAATTCATAAGCGATGCACCAATAGCACTAGTATTAATCAGAAATAGACTCCTACTGTGTAAAGAATTCCACTACAAAACCAGCACCATTGAATAATCAAATTGCTTAATGAATTCCATCTTCGATTAAGCTGATAACTAGATCCATATTGATACATAAAGTACATGGTACCAAATGTAGAAGTAATGATGCAAATCAAAGCAATCACTTCCATGGGTGATTTAAAATTGGGTTGCAATATTGTACCAGGATGATAAGCTGTCCATTGAATAGCGAATAGTTTATCAGTTTGACCAACTCGAAACATATTTGCATTAAATGTTCCAATAGTAGTTGATTGAATAGATTGAGTTGCTGAATTCAATTTGTAACTTTCAATTTGCTCTTGGCAGTTTTCATCGGCATAAATTGTTAATTTACCATCTAATGAGCAGGTGAATTGTTCTGTACATTCGGAAGAGGCAAGAATGTAGTTTGGGTATAACCCTTCGACCTCATACTCCAAATGGCAATATAAGCTGTTCAATGCCCCCTTTGGATATTGTTCATCATTAATATCATCCATATATTGAAACGTGAATGCAAAATATGAGTAAGAGAAAGCTAAATTCAAACTTTCTATGCAACATCCAGTGTCAATTGATATTGGATTAGCACCACAAATGGGTAAGACGATGAGTTCATTTATATCAGTGTATATCTGAGTTGGGTTCGTTTCATTGAATATCTGCATAGTGATTGGTGGACCTTCGCATTCTGTATATTTCCACGTTGATTGGAATACCAGTTGACCACTTATTAGTAGTGGTAATAAAAGTGGTCTTATCATTCCACTGAAACGGTAACAATCTTGTGTGAAGTCAAGCGCGTATTTTGTCAGAATGACGCGATATCAATGATCGCTCTCTTTGATCATTTTCAAATCAGTGACTCAAACCAAGAAATAGTTTGTATCTAAGAGGTTTTTAGGTGGAAATAATATGAAAAGCTATACATTTCATAGAGTCACATTTGTCACTTCGGTAATCTTTGTTAGTTTTAAATGGGATTGTTATATGTACTTACTGCTAGTGAGATACCTGTACATGTGAATGCGAATTCATTGTTGATATACCTATTGATATAACTACTTAAATAACAAGTCCACTGTGTATCAACAAATTGCAAAAATCTTACCATGGCTGACCAAAAACAACCTTATAAATCATAAACTGACACATTATAAATGGGTTTCTCATCTATCAAACCTGTCTGGACAGTCCAATACTTAAAATACAAAACAAAAGTTAGTCGAAATGCTTTATTTTCTAGTTTTAGAACTTTGAACGGTACTTTGAAATGTTTTACTGACCATCCTTAATTGTTCCATTAAAGCCCCATTAATCAATGAATGAATGACTTGACAACACAATATCATCAATGTATTCGCCATCACATTCCGTTCATTACCCAATAATTGAGT
>JADGIX010000294.1:0-14183 GCA_027595885.1 Globomyces sp. JEL0801
CATATACTAATAATATACTTTTTCATTCAAACAATACCTCTGATTCTAATGCTTCATATTGCTAAAAATAAATAATCAGGAGGTCCACCGGCCTTTTGATGTGCTCTTGAGTAAAATAACCTCAATGGTCTTTTTCATAGTAGCTACACTTATATGCACTAAAGTTGATTTATAAGCAATCCAGGTTGATCATTAAACGATCTCTTTGACAGTAGCAACTACTATCAAAGAATCGGTTTAAATGGTAACTTAAAAAGAAAAGAAAGTTTGTCCAAGAAAAAGACATTGAGAAAACAAATACAAATTCAATGGATTTGATTGTCAAAGTAAATGATTCTGTAGATCAAAGTAACAATGAATCTTTATTGATCTAAGGTTTGGAATTGAAGTTGACTGCATTGGAGTCTTTCATAGCTAACCATCAATCTATCAATTGGAATGAAATAGAGGTACTAAATTGATTTTCTCATTCTATTAGGTATCTTTACGAATTTAACTTTAGGTTTGTACTGGATTAGGAACTTATCTTTTAGATTAATTTAGTTGATTCATTCATTGATTCAATTCTGAAGTTTTTGAAATTTAATCAGTTGAAAGTATCACTACTAGCTGTCTCAATTTCATCTATTTTATTTAAATTTTTGGATCATTCTCAAATTCAGTTACCAATCTATATGCCTTTCATTCCAATATTGGTCGAAAAACTAGGAGATTCAAAGGATAGGGTTAGAGATTCAGCATTATCTTCTTTAGTAATATTGTTCGAAAGAGTTTCAAAATCTGGATGTACATCAATGATCAACAAAATCGAAACATCTATTTTAACAAAAGGATTTCTTAGCAAAACCCCTAAAGCAAGAGAGAGTGTAAAAATGTTTAATTGATAGACTAGGCTATTAAATTCTTTATTCAGTCAGTCATGTTACATTCAATGTCGTTAAAACCGTTCATTGGTCCGTTAGTTAAACTTTTGGAAGATCAAAATGGTGAAGTTAGATCATGTAGCAAAGATGCAATCATTGATTGTTATAAGTATTGTTTTATGAATTAAAAGTAGAATAACGAAGAATGGTGCATTAAAGCAGGACATCTTGAAGGAGTTGGAAAAACAAAACATTCGAGACACTATTGTTGATTCTATCACTAAAGAACTAAACACTGTACAAGCAGTGGCTGTGGTAATTTTATTTGATACTTACATTTGTAAAAGAAATCAGCTATTAGTTCTCCTACAAACTCACCAGAGCATGACTCTCAAGCAGTTGCTACAGGCAGTACTGCGAGTGAACCTTCTCCGATAATGGTTGATTGATTAATAACTAAAGATGCAGGTCAACTCACCTAAAGAATTAGAGAATGAACTGAAATTGATCAACAGCAAATTTGTGGACAAGGAAACAGAACAAAATTGGAGTGATCGTGAATTATCATTACAGCGGCTACGAGGTTTGATTCGTGGAAACTGCATATCAATGAAACTGTTTGCGGAAAACCTTAAGAGTCTAATGGAGTATATAATTGGATCGGTAAAATTGTATCTCTCTAAAATTAGATCCAAAGTCTTCGATCAGCTTTAGTATTGACTTCATCTACAGTCATTGCTGAGTTTTCCACAATATTACAGGATCAACTTGATCCGTTGGCCGATATGATTTTACCAGTATTGGTAAAATTAAGTGGATCTTCAAAGAAATTAATTTCTGTAAAAATTATACACACCACAAAGATATTTTGGAGCTTTATCACTTGGCAGCCCAAGCATTTTGCTGTTTTAAATACATCTATCAATGATAAAGGTCCTATGGTTCGACAAGCAGCAGCAGAAATGCTGAAGTTAAGTTTGGAGAAAATCCACAATGATGCGACATTACAGACGTTTGTTGAAAAATCAAATATTTTAGATATTCTACAAAAAATGTTTAAAAGATCTTTGGTAGACTCGGAAGTGATGGTCCGAAACCTATCGCGGGATGCGTTTTACTATTTTAATACAATATGGCCTGATATGGCAATTCAAATTGTTGATTCATTGGATAATTCAGCACGAAAAGCAATTGCAAAAACACCAAAACCAACTAGAACTATGTTGCAGTTACCAGAGATTAATTGTGCTGATGGTATACCACTTGAAATAAACCAGATTGATATGGTTGAAGAGATGGATGATGAAGATACTGTTGATAGTGTGGAAGCTGATGAAGAGTTTGATGAAGAACGCATAATCGTTGAATTACAAAACAAAACCAAGGATTCTATTTCTATTCTCTTGGATTTCATTAGGACTAGTCTCGATAAAGATGTGGCAAAACCCATATTTTCTCCAGATGCCTCCCTACAAGTGAAGCAGATATTGACAGATTTATACTCCGATTCTCTTTACACAAATGACCACATGGCAAATTTTATAAATTTAGACAGCATTAAATTGTTTGTAGAAGCAAAGTTATTGACTTTGGAAGGTTTACTTGTACCAATGATATTAGTAAATTCTTCAACTGATGATGAATTGATTAAAAATGACTTTGAAGCATTCAAATATTATTTGCAGTCAGAGTTGGAAGCGACAGATATATTAACCACACTCTTGAATTCAATACCAAAGATTGGAATGTCAGGATTTCGAGTCAAGAAGAATATAAAAACTCGAAAGATAGAGCAACAGGCAAAAGAATACATCCTGAGTTGGGTTTCATCAATGGTAGATACAGTGGTTTGTGAAGACCATGATGTTGATGTTATCATGGTTCGATTGATTATGGATCGGGTTGTTCCTGTACTCTGCACTCAAGGAAAAACGGAAGCATCAGTAGAATCAGCTAAACATATTTTGATGGCCATTCACCAACTATCCCCATCAGACTTTTTGAAAAAACTTGATACGTTTGACTTTGAAATGTCTGGAATAATTCGAGAAACTTGCCATATAAGCGAAGATCTCCCTGATGAAGATGAGCAAATGCAAGAGGAAGCCCAGATGGTAGAAGAGTTTTCTGAACAGATATTTGATGAGATATCTGGGAATGATGTTTTAAATGTAATTTATTGTCTTTTATTGTAGGAATCATTACCGCATGATTTTGAAGGTGTATCTTATTCTTGTGATGAAGTCTCACAAGATAATGATTCTGTTTCTGGAGATTTTGATATGTGCAATCAAATTGATCAAGCAACTCCAAAGAAATTTAATGGGCATATGAAGCAAGTGGAATTTGATGAAGTAAATGTACGTGAAGGACCATCTGGATTGGTTAGATTTACGGAAGACGAAAGTGAAATAACCAGCTCGATTAAACCTCCCAGTCTTGAAGCACTTCAGCACTTTGTTGACCATCCAGCTACACCTAAGCGAATGTATGAGGATCCATTCCAAAATGCCGACGGTAACCATCCTGCTTTTCATGTTAGATTTTAAAGAACTTGGCAAGACACCAAAACAGTATAGATTTTCTAATCAACGTGATGAGCTTGGACAACTAATTGGTCAGTTAGAAACCGAGCAAA
This sequence comes from Globomyces sp. JEL0801, assembly GCA_027595885.1. Lineage (NCBI taxonomy): Eukaryota > Fungi > Chytridiomycota > Chytridiomycetes > Rhizophydiales > Globomycetaceae > Globomyces > Globomyces sp. JEL0801. Next base: position 3,502 of record JADGIX010000294.1, read on the forward strand.
ATATTTTACCAATCATATCTCGATTATACGCTTTATCTAGGAAATTTAAATACACACTTACGGATATGACTGGTGCTGATTATTGGGAATGTCATTTTGAAACCCTGATCAATTTCTTGATGGATCAATTAGCGCCCCAGGGAACAGTAAGAGCTTTCTTACTAAATTAGACTATGACAAATCAAGAACAGTACTTGATGTTATTGAATCAACTGATTTGTAATCAGACATGTATGTTGTCTGGTATGGAAACTAATTTACTACTACTCTTATTTTCTTGCAGAAGTGACGGCACTGAAGAGGTTTTAATGGTTGTTGCTAAAGTTTATTAGATATCAGGATCTGCAGATTTTGCACTTCTTTCTTTAGCTCGTGTTTATCCATGTCAGGTGTTGCTTGATCAAGTCCTCTCCTTAGTTTGTGAGCATTGGAATTTGGATGATCCCGACAATGACGCTTATGCTATTCGCACATCCGCCAAATTGTTACAAATCAATCAAGCATTTAAACCAACACCATTTGCTTCAAGTTTGTATTTGATAGGAAAACTTGCAGTCGAAAGTGGAAATATTCAAGAAACTGTATTCATAAACAGTATAGTTCCGATAATCAAGAATGCATTAGAACATCCAAGTATTTCTATAAGAAAGGCTGGATATGAATGCTTAGTTGATTTTGCGATAGCTTTTGAACAAACTTTTTGGAGCATCACTACACATTCATTTACCACCGACCAATTAAGAATTGTTCATTGTTTAAAAGCTCAAATACAGTCACATAGATAGTTTACTTTGAATAAACATTTTACCTAGTTGATTATAGTTGATGACTATCAATGGTTGTATTTATAATGGTTACCATTAGTAATACCTTGTGCTGCGAATGATATCCAATATGAAATAAATACTCTAACAATACTTAAAATCGCGGAAGATGTGGATTTAAATTTCACCCAAGAATGAATGAACGTTCATCTAGACATGCTAATATACGAAGCATTAGAATCAGAGGTATTGTTTGAATGAGAAAGTATATTATTAGTATATGCGATTGGTATCTGGTTTAAAACCCGCCTTGAGACATGGCCATGTCCATCTTGGACTGGTAAGCTCGCATCTGAGCTTCTTTTTCACTCTCGCTAACGGGTACCTGGACTTGTTTATCTTGTTTCCCTCCATTCAAAACGGAATTCATGAACTTCTTTAGTCTCTGATCTTGCAGTTGATTCGTTTCTGACATATAATTCTATAGCATCGACGCAACAGATACGCTTCTCTTTTATACGTTCATCCTATTCTTGAATTTTAAAACATGGTACGTATTATTTGTTTGGCGACACAAAAAAGCATCGTATTTTTGTGTTTTTTAAACAATTATGAATCAGAGCAAGTGAATTCATCTCGTATTGTTAAACTGTGTCTCTATCACGACCATACTTGATTAAAAAGCACGTTCAAAGTGACTTGAAATACAAAGATGTCTCAAAAACATTTGAGTAAAAAGTCAAATGAGAACTCGTTAGATGTTTTATTGAAAGAAATCGAATTGGAGTATGGGGATTTAGTCTATCTTGAATCACGAACGCATTTCATCAAAGAAACTGATAATCATATAAATGTATTCCAATCTAAATCAATCACCACATTGGATGTTCATAATACTCCAATGAAAGTCACTACCACGAATTATTACAGAAAACGAAGACGATTGCGATGTTGTCCATCATTCCCAAAGACTCCCGAACAGTATTATCAACGTCAAAAGTTATTACAATTATATATCCCTAGTGCTATGGTACTCTTATTCCTGTCGACTGTGTTTGCTACTGTAGTACTGTATCTGTTGAAACCAACCGTAACTGTCATACCTAATCACTCAAATCAAATAACCACTACTCAGAATACCACCAATCAAATGATTTATACGCGAACATTCGACAGTGTTGACGGCACACGCAAGATTGGGGATGTCTTGAATGAAATGGAACTGGCTACTAGACTCTATTGTGATCAATACAGTCAAAAACTATCGGCAAGATTATTTTTTGATACAATGTGTGATAAATCCAATTGTGGATTCGATCTTGGGATAGCATCTCCATTGGTTAAAGGTTTGTGTAGTTTAGGATCAATTCATTTTGATATCGCTTCCAATTGGTGGTCAAGTAAAACAGTTTGTGGATGGAATGGTATCGGTTGCAATAGCGATGGGGATATCACTTCCATTAATATTCAGAATCGAAATATTTCCATCTCTGGTGAATTAAAGTATTTGAACGAGTTGAAAGAGTTGGTGTTTATTGGAGATACAGACTCTATTATCAGTATTGTATCCAACACGATATTTCAAATCCCCAAACTTGAACGCATCCATATAGAGCGAACTGGATGGGTCATAGAGCTTCCTAACCAATCCATCTTGAATTCGAACGTGAAGATGATTGAATTGATAGGATTACCCAATGTGATTGGAACGTTTGACTCTATCTGTACATGGTCTCACCATGGTACATGTCATTTGGATCCTCCATCGCAGTCGATGATTGTTCCTAAAACCTGCTCTTGTTTCAACTCTACTAGTTAGAGGTGCTACCTCTCGCATTCAACCTCAAAAATAAACTCTGATGATATTACATTTGGATATATTTTATATTTACTATTTCATTCTTTTATAATTTAGGTTTTGGTAATCAATTACTCTTCAGTAACAAAGGATTTGAACAATTACTCTTCAGTAACAAAGGATTTGAATAATTTTCTTTCTTTACGTTGTTTTGAGATCCTGTTTGTTCTATTTCGAAAGACCAGACCAGGTAGGGAAGATGTATGAGTTGTTCTGAGTTTGGCAGTTGAATTACAAGTATTACAGTAAATGGTAGAATTCACACTTCGTTTCCCACACCCTTCGATACACCATTCCAAGTCAATTCCATTCATTGCCATCATTTTTTCAATTCTTTTTTTAATTCGTTTTGTGGTTCGTTTTGGTCCCTTTTTATACACAAAGTGACTGGAATGACTCTTCGACACACGTCAAATATGGGATGGCACCGAATATTCTGGAATGGTCTAGAAACGCCTTTTGGACACCTTTCGAGTTATTCTCTAACTTTTTATTGTAAATTCTTTAATGATAAGTTTTTAAAAATAATAGTAAACAACTACCACATTTATTAAAATTAACTACAACTATGTCTAATTCCATTATAGCCTTATCGATGGCCAGTAACCACAGTATCGTCATTGTCCTCTACCGGACTATCTGGAAAATCCAAAAAGGTTTCTTTTTGAAGTTTGGGAGGTGCACTGGGTATTGTAAATACAGTGTCTGTCCTTCCTACAGGTGGTGCCTGTGTTTTAATAATTAATGCAGAAGATTGATCGGTGACGGATTGCATGGTGCCACTTGAATTGAGACTGACATGTCCCATATCACTTGCTGTTTGTGAGTTCACTGTTGCAGCATTTATGATCATATCTTCTTCCAATTTTCGCTCCAGGCTGGAGTATGCTGCATTCTCGTATACTGTAGGCATCAATGGAACCTTCCCGTGTATGATGTTGGTTCCAGTTAACACAGTGTCAGCTCTATTCATTGGATCAGAATTATCAACAGGCAAGTATTGAACTCCATGTTGATTAGGGCCAACAGAATCTAAAGAAAACATACTAAATGCGCTGTTTCTCGAACTGTCGATTACACCGGATTGTGTTTGGATGTTTAGTGAGGAGGGAACGTTTGATGGGGCAGGTTGGGGGGCTTGATTTGAATAATCCAAGGGTTGCTGAGCAAGCGGAGGCCTAAATTGATTTGGATCGCTCGGCCGTGGCTCAGGAAATGGTGTTTGTCGATATGGATTGGGGGCTTGTCTAGATGGACCAGTTGGTGGTATAGGTGAATTCTGAGTATTCAGCTTAATTGTCTGTGGAATAGAAGCGTGAACAGTATTTGAATCAGTCGGAACATTATACTCTTTAGGTAAAGGTTGTGTTTGAAATCGAGCAGTAGCATTTCGCTGTAAAGAATCATCAGTCTGTTTTCTAAGTTCACCAGAAATACGTGGTGCTGATTCATTGGTGGCATAAGAATATTGAACAGATACATCTGTTTCGGATGAATTAGAAGTAACAAAGTTTTCGTTGGCCATTCTTGTCATTCCAGGCGATTTTCTACTTAAACTACTATACCTAGATGATTGAGTCCCAAAACGACTAGAAAGTCTTGAAAGGATCGTGCCTGCTCGATGTAGCATCCCACCTTCAGGAAACCAAGAATTTTCAAATGGAAAATTTGGAAGCTTTGGTGGATCTGGCGATATGGCATCCGAAGATCTTTGATTTCTCATTTCAAAAGTGTCTGGCTCGGAATTGTTGAACTCTTGGGTAGCTGGCTTCTCAGCGAATCTTTTCCATTTAAAGCAACACAGAAGTGATAACCCAGTGATGAATGCAACGATTGTAGCAATGATAAGTACCAAAAAATTGAAAACAGAAAAAAAACTGGATGATGGTGAATCTGGGGTATTGAGGATAGTAGTCGTAGTGGCAATAGAGGTTGTTGTGGTAGTCTGTGTCAGATCTTGTTGACATATTAGATTTTGGCATTTGAGAGATCGGAGCACAGTCGACTTCCATTCTGGAGGAAAATCGGTCTGATTCAAAGAGTTGTTGGAAACATCTCTAAGAGAATTATTACTACTGTGACTTACAACGCAGTTAAGGACTTGAGCCCACTCCATGGTGGAAAACTTCCCGTAAATGAATTATTGTTGAGTTTTCTAAGATATAAGCAAACTAAAGAATGATTACAGAGTTAAAAGGTTGGTGTTGTTTGGAAAATCTGGTAATTCACCTCGAAATGAATTTGATTCCAAATTTCTACAGTAAGTGAAAGGCAAGATTGATTTACAAATACACTAGGGATGAAGGGAACTTGAAATTGGTCAGCTCTCCATTAAAATTTGAATTTGCCAAGTTCAAATGCCTTAATTCAGTGTATGAGTCTAGTATTGGTATCGTATTCCCTTGACAATGTAATTGACTTAAATCCCTATAGTTCAATATATTTTGATCATACAAATGAACTAAACGATTCTCTACAAACTGACTTCTGGTAGAGTTGAGATCTTCCATTTTCAAATCATAGCATAAGAACTCTACGGCATCAATAATACTTTTCTTTTCGTCCATTTCCATTTTGAATACTGGTCTGTAATTGATTTGCTATTGAATTTGCACTTCTTGGATTTATTTTGATGAAGTTTTTGAACTGTCCTTCATCATTGTCATGTACAGCCTATGCCGTCAAACTCCGCCGAACTTGTTTCACGCTTTGAATTGAACCTTTCACTGAACCGAAATTCTCTAAGAATTTTTATCGGATTTCTTGAAGATTTATTTGGATTCTGAAAAAGAATTTGGCATGCCATCGTTTTTATTTCTTCCATCAGATTGTGTTAATGGGTGTTGCAATTTTCATACACCTCCCACTACTCACAACATGGTTTTTAATTCTTGATCAATGTATACAAATAGAATATTCTATAATTGGATGATTGTGTTTAATTCAACGCGATGGCCAATTTTAGACATAACCTACAGTGGTATCAACTACACATGACATTATTTTCTCAAACAAATCCCATTAAATATTTAGTTGTGATTATGAATTTTATTTCTACATTTATCCAGGCTAAGAAGGAATAAGTATAAACTGTACAACTGTGTTCATTCATCCTGATATTTCATCATTGACAGTATATCAGCAGCCAATATGATCTCATCATGACTTGGTGATCTGGCCATTCCAGCAAAGAAAGGATTACGATTGTGAACAATTGTTCGTTCCAAATCATTCTGGTACATATCCATCAACTCCAATAATGTGTTCTGTTCACGACCTAGTAATACTTTGAAATATGCCCATTGGATATGGATTCTAAATCTGCGAATTGCCTTTTTAAGATAAGGAATCAACTTTTATTCATACCTGTTGTTGATATGATTTTTTTAGAACACGTCTCATTCCATCAGTGATATGCTACCTGATTAGTATTGAATATTACTGCAGACTTTCGTAGATTTGTTAATTTATTGATTTCACTCTGCCGAACCGCCTTGGAATCTGTCTATCAAAATGTTACCATATGTGTAATTATGTTACCATAGTTGAGGATACTACTCTGCATTCTGATATCATTGTACAATGGAGATTGATTGATCAAAATAAGTATGAAATATGGTGATTAAAAATCAAAATGTATAATTTAGAATAAGAATTTCATAATGTAAATGTCATCTATTTATTCCTACCATCATCGCGTCGCGTATTACTTTAGGTCAGATGTTGTTTTGGCGATTTTTTTACTTTAATATTTCTATTCCATATTCACCATAAAATATATTTACATACCTGTTATGTTGATGCTCAAAAACACGCAAGAAAGTGTTGGAATAGATGGAAGACAGCACCATAAAACAATGCATGATACTCTTAAATGTGAATAAGCGTATATTTCAGAGCTTTATTAAATATCTATTACTTAAATCCCTTTTGAGTAAACTATTACAGTTTTTCATCAAAAAGGTCTTCCAAACTTTTCCCACGAGCTTCAACACCATAAATAGCCCAAGGAATACTTGCAACTACAGCAGACAAAAAGAGTCCAGCTAAAAGAAGGGTTGCACCAAGAATATTTTGACCGTTTCCAGAACTGTAAACTGTTTCTAAAAGTAGTGGGGCAGCAAATCCAGCAGTCCGACCCACCGCAACAGAAAAACCAATCCCAGTGGCTCGATATCTAGTTGGAAAGATTTCTGCATACATTGGGTACCCAATATTCCATGCCATCGTATATCCAAATTGATAGAAACAATAAGCAACCCATACCCACGTTAAATTACCACTGAGAGCAGCTGGAGCAAGTAACACAGCACTCACTAAGAGTTATTATTTATACGGAACAAATACCTGCAGCAAGAGAATAACCAAGTGGAAGCATAATTTTACGATCAATCTTTTCAATCAAAAAGAAGGTTACTAAAGTCCCAGGAATAGTAAATAAATTTCCAACAAAATAGAATAGTGCAATCTGATCTTTTGGGAAATCGACCAGCTTGAAAACACAAACTGACATGAATGAAGAGACACCATAACCACCAAAAGCCTGTGATGCATCTAATAAAGAACAGAATAAGGTTCGGAAAGGATGATTGTATACCAAACCAGCAACTTGTGAGAATAAATTTTCATGTTCATGAACAAGATATGGAGATTGCTCTACATTGATATTATTATCTGGTTGCTTGGCATCAATTTCAATTTGTCTGACAATGGATTCGGCTTTTTCAAGTTGATTTCGATTTACCAACCAACGTGGTGATTCAGGAATGTTCTTTCTAGCCCAGAGTGCAAAAAGAGCTGCAACAGCACCTAAACTAAAAGCAACTCTCCAACCAAGATGAGTTGAAAACATTGGAATAATGAGAACATTAACAGCACTAGCCAGAATTGCACCAATTGACCATGTCCCCTGAATTAAAGCAGTAACTTGTCCACGATTTGCCATAGGAAGAAACTCTGATACAGAAGAAGTCACTGCAGAATACTCGGCAGCAACACCAATAGCTGTACATGCACGTAAAATCAAGAAAAACAAGAATGATGGAGAAAATGAAGTAATCAAAGTAAAAGCAGAGTACATTATCAGTGAGAACACAAAGGTGAACTTTCTACCAAATCTATCACCTAGATACCCAAATAGTAAAGCACCAACCAAACCACCTGCATTCCAAACCGAGGTAATTAATGATTGTTGGAAAGGATCCGTGATATTGAAGTCTTCTGAAATGTATGCAATATTTGCAGACACCTAGCAATTAGAAATAAAGATTATTACAATTGAAGTCTCAAAAGCGTCCATTGCCCAGCCTGTTCCCAATACAAAGGATGTAAATGTATGCCAACTGGACCAAGTCAGTTTATCTAAGCGATTAAACAAATCCGTCATTGGTTCTCTATTCTCTATTTTTTCTGTCATCACTTTGGATTTTACGTTTCCATGCGCCTTTTGTATTAGCTTGAATGGTGAACGGTGTGGCGTTCTGCCAAATTGATGAACCGATTCTTAATTGGGATTCCTCCAAAATGAAGATGGTTACCAAATCATTAACATAACAACAGTAAGGTACGCTTACTCCAGAGTTCTTGTATTTTTTACTGTCCTATATTACCGAATTGTTACAGTAGTTATCGAAAACTAAACAAGTTTGAAGTTTTAACTGTTGGTCCCTGGAGATGATGCATTTGTACGACGAATGTAGACGAGGATGGTCTGGGATCAATTTTTTGAGCCTATTTTTACCCTCTCCAACCTTAATCTACATACGTAAATATTCAGTATCGCATTTTTACCATCTTCTGCTACACCATTGACTACAGTCCGTTTCTATACCTTTCAATATTTCTTTCTCATCTGTAAATGTCAATCAAAACCCACAAATCGGTACTATTCCTTTTGCGGGTATTGGCCTAAATGATTACATCTTCCATTTCTTTACATCAGTACTCACTTACTGCAATATTAAAAAGATAAAACACTAATTGTTGAACGGTTGTTATATTAGCTTATTAATTAAAACCCTATATTTTTCTCCAACACCCATTATCACATAGATGGCCAACCAAAAAGAGCCAAGGATGGCATTCGCCTAGAACTCCACACCCATTGGTGCTATAAGCTTGTTTGTGAGATTCGCGATGCAATGACGAGGTTCTGGCTAGAGAGACAGGATTCAAAGGGTATTTTGGAACTTCTTTGCCTTGTTCGTCATAACATTGAATTTTAATATTCTCGAAGTTAGTCAACAACTCTGACTTGCCATTCCAATTTGGTACTCCAGCCCAACCTGGTGCATGGCTGGCTTGCCAGACTCCAAACTGCAACACGGACGGCGTATCAGGGAACCATTTTGGACCACTTGGGTTTAGTTTTGATATTGATTGCTTCTTTTTCAAAGTTCTAACTACTTTTCCATCTAAAGACCACGTAATAGAATCAGGTTTCCAGTCGATTTCGTCTACAATAAGCAAAGATGATAAACTTACAGGTATGCTCACCACTAGTGACTGGAACAGATCCTCCTTGGACAGAGCTACCTCCATGTACACCACTTTCGGCTTCAGCAGACCCAGCAGCTTTTCCTTTTACACGATAAAATACATTATTTTCAGCATGTGGAGTTGGACCCGTCGTTTCCCAGTCAATTTCATCCTGAACTTCCGACATGGTGATCATACAAACTACAAAACCTGGACCAATAGAATTGAATTTAACAGAAAACTTCCCGTATAAGTGATATCTAGTAGTAGATATTTTCACTCCCATATTTGGTTTCATTACAAGTGAGAATCCTCCATTATTTCCATAGGGACGAACTTGAGAAAGATCTGTTCCAACTATGAAATCAAACTTTTCCACATCAACGGTAGCAGGAACAGAAGCTTGTAAAGGAATATCACCACCATTTAGGACAACTCTTGTAGGGTCATATTTAAGATCTCCAGATTTGCAATTTGCTTTCATCATTATTGATTGTCCAACCGCTGTGGATACTTTATTTTCTGATTCAATTAATTTAGCAATATAGCTATTTCTTTCCGATTTGTATTCACTGATTTTTGATTTCAAGGTATTCAATCTTTTCAAATCATGCATTCGTTGGTGCTTTGCTTGAGATACCAAGGAAGATACAACTTTCTTTACTTGACGCAAACGATTATTGTAACTGGCTATTTTCTCATCAATAGTACGAATAGTGTTGATCAAATCTGTTTGAATGAGTGATTGTTGGTTGACAACTGATGATATGCTATTATGCTTTGAATGATGCTTTGCAGTTACATAAATACTAAATATTAAACAAAGTATTTTTTGAATCATCTCTGAATAGCTTCTAATTGGTGTGAGGATTATCTTTAATAGTCAATATATATGATATGGGTCACTCGGGCGAAACTGGCGCAGTTAGGCGAAGTGTTGAACTTCTTTACATAAGGTATTACAGTTATAACAATACTAAAACTACCTAATTTCATTGTAAAAAGCATCAGGTTTTTCGTTTAATCAAAACGATATATTATTGAGCAATCCGACTTATTCTGACTCCTCATCCTCCCCATTATCGGATTCATCAGCATCTTCCTTTCCAGAGGTATTCTGTTTTGCTTGCTTTATAGCCTCCTTAATCTCCTTCTCTTTATTTTGCAGTTGCTTGAGTTTTTCTGATGCTTTTGCCAAGCTTTCTTCTGTCTTTGCCAAAACACTCATTGCTTTTTTGTACGCAAATTTAAGTCTTGTGGAGTTCTTGAATCGCTCGGTCTGTCTTTTAACTGTTTCGACCTTTTTTTGAAGGTCATTGATAAGTTTTTGGGCAGACTCAATTGATCGCCTTATCGATGGTAGTTGCGATTCCAAACTTTCAATTTCAGAATCGGTAGAGTCGGATTCATCCACATCTTCATCCACTGCTGATTGATATTCTGGAAAAGATGGTGAATAGGAATCAACCACCATCTCACCATAATTTTTGGAAATCAATCCATTATTTGGATCATATCTGTTTCTTCCCAAAATTAAAGCTGGTAATAGAGTAAAGTAAAGCAATTTCATTGATCTGGATAAA
>JADGIX010000295.1:0-14156 GCA_027595885.1 Globomyces sp. JEL0801
AAACAAAAAAAAAAAAAAAAAAAAAAAATTATAAAAATCTTTTAATTCTAAAGTATAAATATCTAATGAATAAAATCAAAAGCAATAAAGTAGGAAAGAAGAAAAAAGAAAAGAAATTAACGAAATCAATTCCAAATAAAGTAATTCATCAATTGGATCACATACAAAATGATTCAATACAAAATACTAATATGGATTCGGATCAAAGTTCTATTCATGGTTCAGATATAGAATCTGATACAGATATTATCTCAAAATTAACAACGTTGGATCCATTTCATCTTCAATTCCACCAATCTCAATCAGATGCTATTTTAAAAAAGTCTGTAAAAGTAGATGCAAAGGAATTGGTTCCTGATGCAATCACTCATCCATTGTTGATGCGAATTGTATCCTCAACCTTAAATGATAGCAATGCTGTTTCGGAAGTTCAACCTGATTCAAGCTTATCAGATTTAATGGTTAAAAAGAAACTCATCCCTAATTGGCTTGCTTTAAATAACAAACTGCTGAAAAAAACTGGTATGGATACATTGAAACCAATTCTGACTCTATACTCGTTCAATGTCTTTCAGAGTATTAACTATTCATAGGAACTACTAGCTTTACACCATTACAAGCAGCTATGTTTACATACATAAATGCATATCAGTACAGTGGATGAACGCGCTAATATGTAGGGATGTTTTCTATTCCAACAATAACTATCAATTCGAGGCGGATAGAAGACATCTGTTAGCTTTTCATGCAATGAATCATGTTATGAAATCCAATGATCGTATTTATAAAAACAGTGCTCGTATCAAGGCAGAGATTGCTGAAAACAAAGAAGTTAGGTTCGTATCCATTATTATACATTCTAATCGCCAGTGATTTACGAGATCAAGGATTCACCAAACCAAAAGTGCTGATTTTACTTCCTTTTAAAAACCATGCGTTCAACTATATCAAGGATTTGATCACTCTTTCAGGGGCTACTCAACTGGTAATAATCCATCATTCATTTCAGGAACACAAAAAAAGATTTATGGATGAATTTGGCTCCGAACCTTCAAAGGGCGACCCAAGAAAATCAGGTACATACAAATACGACTAAGTATAAAGATGATTATAATCGGACTTTTGCAGGAAATATCGACGATTGTTTTAAAATTGGATTAAGATTTTCTGGAAGACAATTGAAACTATACTCTAGCTTTTATTCTTCAGATATAATAGTGGCTTCTCCACTTGGACTTGAAATGATCATTGGTTCAGAAGGGTAAAGTTGAACAAGATGTTGATTTTTAGAGACAAAAAAAGAGATTTTGATTTTTTGGCAGGAATTGAGGTTGTCATTTCAGATTTCACAGAGATTTTCCTAATGCAAAACTGGGATCATGTCAGGGTAATTGCTTTTCATCTTAACTAATACATAGCATATATTTGACCACCTGAATCTAATTCCTAAAGATTCTCATGGGTAAGTGCATTAAATTATTAACAAAAAGTTGTGACTTTTCCAGAATTCGTAATTATGTTTTGGATGGAAAGTAAGTTTTTTCTTCTACTGAAATGATAGGGCAAAATATGTTCGACAGCATCTATTTTTCTCAAGTTTCAATAGTCCTGAAATTAATTCCATCGCGTCTCTATCTTCCAATATTGCTGGAAAGGTCAAAATATCTCAGCAATATGCTGGGAATATAACAGATGTTGTAGTTCAGATACCGCAAGTAATGCAATATTGAATATTAATCGTAGGTTTTTCACCGTATCCCACAATCATCTTTGGCTGAAGCAAGTAATACTAGATTCAATTTTTTTGTGAACAAAATGTTGCCCAACTTAAGACATGGCACTATGCATCAATCTCATACGCTCATATTCATACCTTCCTATTTCGACTTTATTCGAGTTCGAAATTATTTGAAGGAGCATAACTATTCATCCACAGGAATTTCAGAATATTCTTCTAAATCAAAAGTGGATGTCTCTCGTAATGAATTTATATCTGGTGATATAAAATTCTTACTTTATTCCGAACGATATCATTTCTTTCGTCGAAACAAGTTAAAAGGAGCAAAACATATCTTATTCTACGGCCCTCCTGTATTTCCATATTATGCAGAGTTTGTGAACAAATTAGGAGCTGATGGATTAACGGACGCGACTTGTTCGTTGATGTTTGATCAATATGACCGTTTAGGATTGGAAAGAATTGTAGGAAGTGAGAGATGCGATCGAATGATCAAAGGCTCCAAAGAAGCATACATGTTTAGTGTTTAAATAATCGATTCGTACACTATTTTATCCATCATTAATAAAAGAATCCTACGTTTCCAATTCCCTAATAAAATTGAGTTGTTTCATACTTTGAATTTTTTTACAGGATGACTGAAGATACCTCCAATTTTGATGAATTACTGAACGATATTACAAGCTATTTATCAACTATTGGAATTGATGATGAAACCTTTTCCGAATACATTTTACAAATCATTCAAGACGATTCAATGACAATGGAAGAACAAATAGAAATTATCGTTGAATTTTTACAAGAAGCTATTGAGAATGATTCAACTGAATTGAATATTCAAAACTGGGTTGCAACAATCATACAATCTTCAAATGATATTAAATTGAAATTAAAAGAACAAGAAGAAAGAGAACGACAAGAGTTGATTGAAAAAACAAAACAAATAGAGATCACAAACAAAACAACTAATGATAATACTCTATCGAAATCAAAAAAACCTGAATTGACTCGAGAAGAGAGAATAGAAAGAGAACGTTGGCTTTCAAAAGTAATGAAACTTTCGACTTATTATTCTAATAGTATGGATATGAAGTAGAAGATGTAGAAGAAAATGAAAATGGGGAAACTGAAATTGTATTTCGTGATCAAACTGGCAAAAAACAATCAAATCTAGATGATTTAGGAAAAAATCGTAACGCAGAATTAGTTCAACAGAAAGAATTGATGAAAAAGTAAGTTTGAATGATAAACATGTTGACACTCAATATAGGTTGGAAGCCCAAAAAATCCATCAAACAGAAAAAATGCGCAATAAAGAACTGATGGAGAAGCAACGATTAGAAAAGGAGAAGAAGAAAAAGGGTACCCAGAAAAGAGAGAAGGTTCGGGGTTAATTATACATGATTAGATGTTTCTGAAGTTCAATATAGTTTCTAAGTGACAAAATGTTAATGGTATTCCTTGCCAACATTCAATTTATAATTTCAAAAAGTTATAGTAATGAAACAAAAGTAATATTTTCAAGGAAACAATTCTTTATCGATTTTAGTTAGTTTAGACCAATCACTTCTCAAAAGGAGAAAAGCGTGCAGACTTTGTCGATCCATCCTACCCAAATAACTTTCTTGTAATACCAATTTCAAATTTTCTGGTTTGACAATGAATAAACTACAAATCTCTTTTAAGACGTTAAAGTATTCATCAACTTGTACAGATTTGAATTGAACGATAACTTCGTGATATCTAGATATATCACTATAGTATTAGCAATAAATATGATCCTCACCAGGCTAACACCAATCCACCTGTGTAAGTTATCACAAACTTTTTAATGTGATCCAATAGCATTCTATACAAGACTTATTAGAATATATGGTTTACTTGCAAAAACTGCCACCCAACTCGTTGAAAAAGACTTCTCGTGTAGAATCATTCAAATATTGGAATGAATGCTGGAGAACCTTTTTGAAAAAGTCACAGATACTCGTACAAGTCTAGTGATTTGTTAATTTTAATCCAAGATTACTAATGTAGAAGCTGTACTACCAGCTGAACCATTCTTTACATTATATTCTGTTTTCTTTTGTTTCAGTAAGATATTCTCAATGTGATGTAACACCGCTAGATTGATTTAAAAGCTGTTGAAATTTACCTGCTAATCGCTTCTGAATCAAAGAATTCAACTTAGTCTCCATGGTAGTCATAAACTCTGTTCGATATAATTGTAAATCTCGATGTATAGTCAACGAATTATTTTCCACTTCAATCTATTTTTTTTTTTTTGTTAGTATGAACTAATATCTTTACTTCTATTAACTGAAAATGTAATTGAAATAGTTGACAAATATCATTGGTGACTTTCACGACTGCAAGTTGATTCTCTGAGTATGGTCCAGCAATATCATCTGCATTGCTATGGTTTAACGTTTTAGAAAATCTACGTTTCTAGAGCTGCATCTAGATAGTTGTATCCCAATTTATCAACCAATAGTTTAAAATGGTCCATAATTGTTTGAGCTCTAATATTATTCACTAAGAATGAATTACATTTCTTCATCTTTCCCATTCAACATTTCAACAACTCTTTCAAATGACAAAGTATGATGCCGAATACAATTCACGACAGTATTGAGAGTTGGTAAAGGAATTATATCCACTTCATTTGCATTCGCTGGTTTTGTCCCTAAAAGTGCCGAAAATATATTCACTTCTTTTTGAATAACACTCAATGGTTTAACACCTGAAGTTTTTGCTGCCTCTAGAAATGTATGTAATTCCATTTCAAGTTTTTCTGTCAACCAAGCAGTTTCTGCAATAACATATTTTTGATCTTGAAGATATGGAACATACAAATCTTCAAATGATCTATTTAGAATAGAAGTTAATGCGCGATTGCCAATTAAAAGAGCAATGACATCTTCATCAAATCGATGCATATCTGATACCAATGCAGATGTTTCCTTATGTGTTAACACAATCAATTCCAAATAGATTTCACTTGACTTTCTTTGAGAATCTTCCAAAATAGTTTCCAAAAAGTTTTGAATCTATTGTTAAGTTTTTATAGATACAATACCGATTGAGCAAAAATTCTTTGAACAAAAACTTGAATGACAGCTGTAGCATTTGGGAAAACATCAAAAATAACATCCCACTCATTAACGACTGCTTGTCTAATTTCATCATATAATCGTTTCAATGCTTGAAGTTTTTGTTTAGACCATGGTCTACAATTAACAAAACCATACAATATACTGATTTTGATCTAAAGATTCTGTTTCTGTTTCAGCAATTTTAACAAGATTGATAAAAAACGCATGTTGGTTTACATAGGTTTGTACACAAGAATTTCCACCATTAAAATCCAACAATGTTTTTGCTATATGCTAATAACAGATGAATCATTTTTTTAAAAAAGATACATGCATTCCATTTCGATCAGCATTCTCATATGCTTGATCAAATTTTACAAGTAAACTCTTCTCAAAACCTTCACAATATTTTTCTACGTTTTCTTTGGCCTACTGTCAAATAAATGAATAAATACATTTTCTTTTCCTTTCACATCGATTTCTTTTGAAATTGTACTTAACCTTCTTGCAATTATAGCAGCCTACTATTCTAGATTTATTTGACTAACCTTATATTCACCTTCTAAACTTTCTCTTCTTAACATATCTAATCGAGCAAATGATCCTCGATTAAACCTATTTTTTTTTGTTAAATCTTATTTAATTATTACTCCAAATAATAATGAATTAAATCTTTGGCATCTGAAGCTCTAGTTCGATGTTTGTCGATTGTTTCCAATTGCTCACCTACTCCATAAAAATAAAAATATAATACCAATTCTTATAGCAGTGTTTCCGACCTTTCTAATAAATTATCTTTAGAATACCTCTCCAAGTCGCGTATTTAAACTTTCAAAAGCTTGATAAATACTCTATGTATAAACTATATCAATTATACGTCGTAATTATCATTGAATTCTTTAAAAGAGCGCTTTTGAGAATGCTCAGAGGCTTTGACACTATCCTCTTGATCTTCAATTTTATTTTGTAGTTTTCGTTTTAATCGAAGTAATTCTTCTGTTATACTTTCAAATGAACGAATGTATGGTTTTGCATCAAATACTTTGAATTCAGTGATTTAATCTTACCCGGACCACATTGAGTTCGTTTTGTTGTTTTTTCAATAATGTCTTTTGCAGAAAAATCATCAACCTAGTATTCATATTTTCTGATAAATTGTTACTATAAAGTTTTCCAACTTCAACAAGTCTTTCAAATCTGCCATTTAATTGGTTGATAGAAGAACAAAACACGTAAAAAAAATGTAAAATGTATATATTTGCATTTATGGGACGGGATTTCCAAGTTCAGCAGTAGAAATATCTCGCATAACATACTTTTGAACTTTTCCAGTGACTGTCAATGGGAAAGAATCAACTATTTTCCAATATTTGGGTATTTTGAAGTACGCAATTTCACCTTTACAAAATTCAATGAGCTCATCACTAGTTATCGATGCATTATTTTTTGGTTTAATCCATGCACATACTTGCTCACTATCTTTAACCAATATTGACATTTACCCATATTTATAACTTGGGATTCCAATTACTTGAGCTTCAGCTACACATGGATGTGAGTGCAGGAATTCTTCTATCTCTTTCGGGTATATATTTTCTATGAATCAAACGAATTGATATGTTACCCCCTCCTCTAATGATCAAATCTTTAATGCGACCAACAATCTTGACATAACCTTGTGAGTCCATAGTTGCTAGATCCCCAGAATGCATATAACCATCTTTATCAATGCTATTTCTAGTGGCTTCCTCGTTTCCATAATAACCATCCATTACATGATAGCCTTTCGCACAAAATTCTCCTGGTGTATCGAAAGGCACAGTTTCACCAGTTAGTGGGTCTACAACTTTAATCTCCACATGAGGATGAACTTTCCCAACTGTAGTTGTTTTAGCTTCAAATGAGTCTGTTGGGGATGTTTGAGTGGAAAGGGGTGATGTTTCAGTCATTCCTGTCAACAGTTTAATAACTAAATAGGTTACCATATCCAATAGTAACATCTTTCATATGCATTTTAGCTATTACATCTTTCATCAATGCTTCCGGACATATTGAACCAGCCATTATTCCTCCACGAAGGCTAGATAGGTCGAAATTTGAAAACTCTGGGTGGTCCAATTGCGATATTAACATAGTTGGTACCCCATAACTAATCATGAACCAAAGAGTGTATTACAGTTGAGTACATCGTTCATCTTGAACCGTTTGCAATGTTTTCTTTGCGTTGAAACTGTCATTTGGAATAACCATAGTTGATCCATGAGAAGTACATGCTAAATTCCCTAATACCATACCAAAACAATGATAGAAAGGAACTGGAATACAAACTCGATCCGCAGCTGAATAATTCAATGGCTCTCCAGCAAGAAATCCATTATTCAAAATATTTCGATGAGTCAGCAAAGCGCCTTTTGGTGATCCTATACTATTAAAAACTAAAATTAAAACCCGTGGTTCCGGATGTAAATTGGATGTTGATTGGTTCTCTACTGTTCAATGAGCTCTCTCTTTCAACCAATTCATCCAATGCAATTTTAGAACTGGAATCGAGCAATGCTTGCCAATCATTCTCCATCCAGATACTGTGCTTCAAGGTTGGTATGGTTGACTTCACATCCTCTAATATGGATACGTAATCTGATGAACCGAAACCACTGGAGTGAATTAGAACGCTAAGAATAAGTACAATACACATATATTACTTTGTTTCTGAGAGATTAAGTGCATAAGCAAGCTCTTTTTGTTTATATGCAGGATTCACAGCAACCATTATTGCTCCAATTCTATAATTTAGACAAATTATTGTATACCTTGCAGTCGCATATTGTGCAATAACCCATTCATATCTATTGGGACTCCATATACCAACTTTAATGGGTTAAAAAGTTTTATTATACCTCGATCGCCTTTCTTCACATCTAGAGAAAGAAGTCCAAGTGCTGCTTTTGTAGTTTGATCCCAGAATTGCTGATAAGTTGCTCTGTAATTCTGGTGTACAACAACCAATGCTTCATTATCAGGATATTTCTTTACAGTATTCCAGAGGTTTGCTCCAATAGTCTCTTCAAGTAAAGGGATCGCATTACTACCAGATGCTATAGAAAGTTCCCTTGTAAATATAAAGTTCTTTGCTGTTATATTCTTCAAAAACAATCTGGTTGTTGTAATGACCATTGAAAGATTTTAGGAAAGTGAAAATGACGGCGAAGTGATATTGGTGAGACAGGCGCATTTAAAAGAATTCAAAGGAAACAACACTTAGGTTGAAATATAGTGCTTGGTAGTAACTATAACTATTCCTCATAAACGTAGATTCAAGAGAGGCATTTACTATTTGTAGGTAGCTCAACAGTACAGTTAATCAAATGATTTTATCCACCTTCGAAATATTATACTTATTTAATAAGGTTTCTATTTCATAACAATTAACTAAATTGACTGAAGATACCTCCAATTTTGATGAATTACTGAACGATATTACAAGCTATTTATCAACTATTGGAATTGATGATGAAACCTTTTCCGAATACATTTTACAAATCATTCAAGACGATTCAATGACAATGGAAGAACAAATAGAAATTATCGTTGAATTTTTACAAGAAGCTATTGAGAATGATTCAACTGAATTGAATATTCAAAACTGGGTTGCAACAATCATACAATCTTCAAATGATATTAAATTGAAATTAAAAGAACAAGAAGAAAGAGAACGACAAGAGTTGATTGAAAAAACAAAACAAATAGAGATCACAAACAAAACAACTAATGATAATACTCTATCGAAATCAAAAAAACCTGAATTGACTCGAGAAGAAAGAATAGAAAGAGAACGTTGGCTTTCAAAAGTAATGAAACTTTCGACTTATTATTCTAATAGTATGGATATGAAGTAGAAGATGTAGAAGAAAATGAAAATGGGGAAACTGAAATTGTATTTCGTGATCAAACTGGCAAAAAACAATCAAATCTGGATGATTTAGGAAAAAATCGTAACGCAGAATTAGTTCAACAGAAAGAATTGATGAAAAAGTAAGTTTGAATGATAAACATGTTGACACTCAATATAGGTTGGAAGCCCAAAAAATCCATCAAACAGAAAAAATGCGTAATAAAGAACTGATGGAGAAGCAACGATTAGAAAAGGAGAAGAAGAAAAAGGGTACTCAGAAAAGAGAGAAGGTTCGGGGTTAATTATACATGATTAGATGTTTCTGAAGTTCAATATAGTTTCTAAGTGACAAAATGTTAATGATATTCCTTGCCAACATTCAATTTTCAATTTCAAAAAGTTATAGTAATGAAACAAAAGTAATATTTTCAAGGAAACAATTCTTTATCGATTTTAGTTAGTTTAGACCAATCACTTCTCAAAAGGAGAAATGCGTGCAGACTTTGTCGATCCATCCTACCCAAATAACTTTCTTGTAATACCAATTTCAAATTTTCTGGTTTGACAATGAATAAACTACAAATCTCTTTTAAGACGTTAAAGTATTCATCAACTTGTACAGATTTGAATTGAACGATAACTTCGTGATATCTAGATATGTCACTATAGTATTAACAATAAATATAATCCTCACCAGGCTAACACCAATCCACCTGTGTAAGTTATCACAAACTTTTTAATGTGATCCAATAGCATTCTATACAAGACTTATTAGAATATATGGTTTACTTGCAAAAACTGCCACCCAACTCGTTGAAAAAGACTTCTCGTGTAGAATCATTCAAATATTGGAATGAATGCTGGAGGACCTTTTTGAAAAAGTCACAGATACTCGTACAAGTCTAGTACTTTGTTAATTTTAATCCAAGATTACTAATGTAGAAGCTGTACTACCAGCTGAACCATCCTTTACATTATATTCTGTTTTCTTTTGTTTCAGTAAGATATTCTCAATGTAATGTAACACCGCTAGATTGATTTAAACGCTGTTGAAATTTACCTGCTAATCGCTTCTGAATCAAAGAATTCAACTTAGTCTCCATGGTAGTCATAAACTCTGTTCGATATAATTGTAAATCTCGATGTATAGTCAACGAATTGTTTTCCACTTCAATCTATTTTTTTTGTTAGTATGACCAACTAATATCTTTACTTCTATTAACTGAAAATGTAATTGAAATAGTTGACAAATATCATTGGTGACTTTCACGACTGCAAGTTGATTCTCTGAGTATGGTCCAGCAATATCATCTGCATTTCTATAGTTTAACGTTTTAGAACATCTACGTTTCTAAAGCTGCATCTAGATAGTTGTATCCCAATTTATCAACCAATAGTTTAAAATGGTCCATAATTGTTTGAGCTCTAATATTATTCACTAAGAATGAATTACATTTCTTCATCTTTCCCATTCAACATTTCAACAACTCTTTCAAATGACAAAGTATGATGCCGAATACAATTCACGACAGTATTGAGAGTTGGTAAAGGAATTATATCCACTTCATTTGCATTCGCTGGTTTTGTTCCTAAAAGTGCCGAAAATATATTCACTTCTTTTTGAATAACACTCAATGGTTTAACACCTGAAGTTTTTGCAGCCTCTAGAAATGTATGTAATTCCATTTCAAGTTTTTCTGTTAACCAAGCAGTTTCTGCAATAACATATTTTTGATCTTGAAGATATGGAACATATAAATCTTCAAATGATCTATTTAGAATAGTAGTTAATGCGCGATTGCCAATTAAAAGAGCAATGACATCTTCATCAAATCGATGCATATCTGATACCAATGCAGATGTTTCCTTATGTGTTAACACAATCAATTCCAAATAGATTTCACTTGACTTTCTTTGAGAATCTTCCAAAATAGTTTCCAAAAAGTTTTGAATCTATTGTTAAGTTTTTATAGATAGAATACCGATTGAGCAAAAATTCTTTGAACAAAAACTTGAATGACAGCTGTAGCATTTGGGAAAACATCAAAAATAACATCCCACTCATTAACGACTGCTTGTCTAATTTCATCATATAATCGTTTCAATGCTTGAAGTTTTTGTTTAGACCATGGTCTATAATTAACAAAACCATACAATATACTGATTTTGATCTAAAGATTCTGTTTCTGTTTCAGCAATTTTAACAAGATTGATAAAAAACGCATGTTGGTTTACATAGGTTTGTACACAAGAATTTCCACCATTAAAATCCAACAATGTCTTTGCAATATGCTAATAACAAATGAATCATTTTTTTAAAAAAGATACATGCATTCCATTTCGATCAGCATTCTCATATGCTTGATCAAATTTTACAAGTAAACTCTTCTCAAAACCTTCACAATATTTTTCTACGTTTTCTTTGGCCTACTGTCAAATAAATGAATAAATACATTTTCTTTTCCTTTCACATCGATTTCTTTTGAAATTGTACTTAACCTTCTTGCAATTATAGCAGCCTACAATTCTAGATTTATTTGACAAACCTTATATTCACCTTCTAAACTTTCTCTTCTTAACATATCTAATCGAGCAAATGATCCTCGATTAAACCTATTTTTTTTTGTTAAATCTTATTTAATTATTACTCCAAATAATAATGAATTAAATCTTTGGCATCTGAAGCTCTAGTTCGATGTTTGTCGATTGTTTCCAATTGCTCACCTAATCTATAAAAATAAAAATATAATACCAATTCTTATAGCAGTGTTTCCGACCTTTCTAATAAATTATCTTTAGAATACCTCTCCAAGTCGCGTATTTAAACTTTCAAAAGCTTGATAAATACTCTATGTATAAACTATATCAATTATACGTCGTAATTATCATTGAATTCTTTAAAAGAGCGCTTTTGAGAATGCTCAGAGGCTTTGACACTATCCTCTTGATCTTCAATCTTATTTTGTAGTTTTCGTTTTAATCGAAGTAATTCTTCTGTTATACTTTCAAATGAACGAATGTATGGTTTTGCATCAAATACTTTGAATTCAGTAATTTAATCTTACCCGGACCACATTGAGTTCGTTTTGTTGTTTTTTCAATAATGTCCTTTGCAGAAAAATCATCAACCTAGTATTCATATTTTCTGATAAATTGTTACTATAAAGTTTTCCAACTTCAACAAGTCTTTCAAATCTGCCATTTAATTGGTTGATAGAAGAACAAAACACGTAAAAAAAATGTTAAAATGTATATATTTGCATTTATGGGACGGGATTTCCAAGTTCAGCAGTAGAAATATCTCGCATAACATACTTTTGAACTTTTCCAGTGACTGTCAATGGGAAAGAATCAACTATTTTCCAATATTTGGGTATTTTGAAGTACGCAATTTCACCTTTACAAAATTCAATGAGCTCATCACTAGTTATCGATGCATTATTTTTTGGTTTAATCCATGCACATACTTGCTCACTATCTTTAACCAATATTGACATTTACCCATATTTATAACTTGGGATTCCAATTACTTGAGCTTCAGCTACACATGGATGTGAGTGCAGGAATTCTTCTATCTCTTTCGGGTATATATTTTCTATGAATCAAACGAATTGATATGTTACCCCCTCCTCTAATGATCAAATCTTTAATGCGACCAACAATCTTTACATAACCTTGTGAGTCCATAGTTGCTAGATCCCCAGAATGCATATAACCATCTTTATCAATGCTATTTCTAGTGGCTTCCTCGTTTCCATAATAACCATCCATTACATGATAGCCTTTCGCACAAAATTCTCCTGGTGTATCGAAAGGCACAGTTTCACCAGTTAGTGGGTCTACAACTTTAATCTCCACATGAGGATGAACTTTCCCAACTGTAGTTGTTTTAGCTACAAATGAGTCTGTTGGAGATGTTTGAGTGGAAAGGGGTGATGTTTCAGTCATTCCTGTCAACAGTTTAATAACTAAATAGGTTACCATATCCAATAGTAACATCTTTCATATGCATTTTAGCTATTACATCTTTCATCAATGCTTCCGGACAAATTGAACCAGCCATTATTCCTCCACGAAGGCTAGATAGGTCGAAATTTGAAAACTCTGGGTGGTCCAATTGCGATATTAACATAGTTGGTACCCCATAACTAATCATGAACAAAAGAGTGTATTACAGTTGAGTACATCGTTCATCTTGAACCGTTTGCAATGTTTTCTTTGCGTTGAAACTGTCATTTGGAATAACCATAGTTGATCCATGAGAAGTACATGCTAAATTCCCAAGTACCATACCAAAACAATGATAGAAAGGAACTGGAATACAAACTCGATCTGCAGCTGAATAATTCAATGGCTCTCCAGCAAGAAATCCATTATTCAAAATATTTCGATGAGTCAGCAAAGCGCCTTTTGGTGATCCTATACTATTAAAAACTAAAATTAAAACCCGTGGTTCCGGATGTAAATTGGATGTTGATTGGTTCTCTACTGTTCAATGAGCTCTCTCTTTCAACCAATTCATCCAATGCAATTTTAGAACTGGAATCGAGCAATGCTTGCCAATCATTCTCCATCCAGATACTGTGCTTCAAGGTTGGTATGGTTGACTTCACATCCTCTAATATGGATACGTAATCTGATGAACCGAAACCACTGGAGTGAATTAGAACGCTAAGAATAAGTACAATACACATATATTACTTTGTTTCTGAGAGATTAAGTGCATAAGCAAGCTCTTTTTGTTTATATGCAGGATTCACAGCAACCATTATTGCTCCAATTCTATAATTTAGACAAATTATTGTATACCTTGCAGTCGCATATTGTGCAATAACCCATTCATATCTATTGGGACTCCATATACCAACTTTAATCGGTTAAAAAGTTTTATTATACCTCGATCGCCTTTCTTCACATCTAGAGAAAGAAGTCCAAGTGCTGCTTTTGTAGTTTGATCCCAGAATTGCTGATAAGTTGCTCTGTAATTCTGGTGTACAACAACCAATGCTTCATTATCAGGATATTTCTTTACAGTATTCCAGAGGTTTGCTCCAATAGTCTCTTCAAGTAAAGGGATCGCATTACTACCAGATGCTATAGAAAGTTCCCTTGTAAATATAAAGTTCTTTGCTGTTATATTCTTCAAAAACAATCTGGTTGTTGTAATGATCATTGAAAGATTTTAGGAAAGTGAAAATGACGGCGAAGTGATATTGGTGAGACAGGCGCATTTAAAAGAATTCAAAGGAAACAACACTTAGGTTGAAATATAGTGCTTGGTAGTAACTATAACTATTCCTCATAAACGTAGATTCAAGAGAGGCATTTACTATTTGTAGATAGCTCAACAGTACAGTTAATCAAATGATTTTATCCACCTTCGAAATATTATACTTATTTAATAAGGTTTCTATTTCATAACAATTAACTAAAT
>JADGIX010000296.1:0-14089 GCA_027595885.1 Globomyces sp. JEL0801
AATCAGTCAACTCCTCATAATTTGGTAAATCAGCAACTTGCCAACCTGCTTCCCAGATCAATCCTCGGACAAAGTTATCTTCAGTCCATGAAATGCCTACATTGACACCTTCTTGTTTGAGTTTGTAGTAAGCAGATGGCGAAGCAGATGTAACGAGACATTCTTGTGTGTACCAAGTGCTTGGTGTACATCTAGCAGGGTAAAATATAACTGAAGCATCAGCTTGGGAGATTTCCTTCGCAACTACATGAGCTTCTGCACCACCAAACAAAACAAGACTACCCTTGGTGGGTAAAGATTTTAAAATTGCATAGATATTGGAAGAACCATCAACCTTAAAATTAATTCGATCTAATATTTTACCCCAATAACATTCACAGAGTCCGCGGTGTCGTCCCATGTTTCCTTGATCATTCGCAACTGGCCTGCGACAGAGCTCGAGGCAGGGTCTCTGCTAGTTCTAGCAGATGTTCCAACTTTGTAGTGATTAGCAGTTTCATATGAAATATACGTCTCATCAGAAATTTCTATATGTTAGACCCATCTAATTTACTAGTTGATCCAATTCGGAAAGTGGTACTCTTTCCAATGACTGCACCTGATCCTTTTACAACTGATATAGCAGTTGTCACACCCGCTTTGAAAGCCGCAGCCAATTCTTTTGATCTTTTACCAACATATAGTCCTTCCCAAGATGTTCGCAATTTCGCTTCATTGTTAGTACCAGAGGAGGTCGATCCTTCACTTGAGATTTCTTCGATTCCCAGATGAACACCGGCTGCAATTATTCCTGGAATAACCCAACCACTCTTTAAATCGATCACTTGACCCACAACCGGACACTTGGCACCGATACAGGTAACAATGTCTTTTTCATTTACAACTATTTTACTTTCAGGTTCCCAAGTTGCAGTTTCCGAGTGGACCAATCCTCCAATATTTACATAAGTAGTTGTTTTTGATGGTGATAATTCAGACAGCGGGAGAAGAGGTTTAGCAGCAGCAGACACCATTTGCTTTAAATTATACGATTTTTTAATCGACTCAAGATAGTCTACATGAGTGAAGGTATCATAACCATCCGTGAACACTTTAAGAGGATGAGCACCAATTTCTAATGGATTCCTAGCAAAAATTAGAGCAGATTTGCTTACTTGTCCCAAACAACTATATCAGCGTCATAACCTGGTCGAACATAACCGATCCGCCAATCTTGACCAATGCGTTCTGCAGGCACGGACGTGACAGACTGAATGGCTAGCTTTGCATCAAATCCATAGCTATGAGCCTTAGCTGCTTCATATATCAAATTTTGTGAGTTTAAGACAGCATGATCAGACTTAAAAGCAACCTTGACCCCAGCTTTATTCAAAACTTGAGCTGCCTTCACAGAGGTGCCATATGCTTCTTTTTTATATCCCCAATGATCGGCCTAGGTCGATCAAAACACGATCGAATCAACTTACAAAGATCGCAACTGAGATATCTTCTTCTGCAAGTAATTTTGCCACTTGCCAAGCTTCCAAAGCATGATGAAAAGCGCGAATTTTGAATCCAAACTCTTTGCTCAATCGAACCATCATTTCAATATCATAAGTCTAGACGTATTAGAAATCTTAAAATGCTATACCTCATAGCAGTGCACATTCAGCAATATCTTTCCTCGTAGAACAGCAATCAAACTTTCCTCGTCAAGTGATAATGGGAAAGTAGTTTTGATATGTTTGTGCGCATCATCAGCATAGGATTTGGATATGTTGTCCGCTTCATAGCACCACGCATCTTGCTTTACTAGTTGGTCTCTAGCTGTACTGATTCGCTTGCGGAATAGGTAAGCTTCACCTAATCGAGTCTCAGGTAAGACACCTATATGAAGTAAGTAAATCGGAACAAACCTTGTCTTCCATAGCTATTGATAGGATTCTCTCCACATGCCATTTTCATATATCTCCATTGATGACCATCATCATAGTCCATACCCGCATTCAAGAGCATATGTTCAACACGTAGACTCTTTGGTACTCGCATTTTAATTGGATAAGCTTCACCACCCATCATGTTTCCACTTCCAGGAAGGATGAGGGAAGTAGTTACACCTCCAGAATTAACAATGCCAAGTGCAATGTCGTTTGGATCAATTCCATCAAGGGATCTTAATTCAGGTCTAACTGGGGAGCCGGACATTTCATTAGTGTCGCCTTTACCAAGTCCAGGCCATGAATCTAATCCAGCATGGGAATGCATATCTACCAACCCTGGTGTGACAACATGTCCAAAAACATCAACCACATCATCATAACCGTTCTTATCCAAATTTTTACCAACATTCACAATTAAACCATCCTTCAATTGAATATCAACTTGATAAGAAATTTCCCCATCCCCATTCCATAGAGTAGCGTTTCGGATCAAAACAGATCGCGCTCGTTCATCACCACCTACTGAGTATCTAGGATTTTTCGATCGCTTTTCTGGTTGTGGGTTACGAATCTCTTCATAGCGATTTTGACATTGTAACATTCCTTGCTGAAAGTCTTCAATTTTGATTCCAATATTTGATTCAGCTAGGGGTTGTTCTCTGTAGTACAATGTCCCAACCAACAATCCAATCGATGCTAGTAAAAGCAATGGCGAGATAGTCCATGGTTGTTTTCGTTCAATATTTTTCAAAGTTGTTAACATGTACAACAGATTGGCAGACTACCTTCATTCTTATATATCAACGTGAAAAAGATACCATATGGTGGATTGCGGCCGAACAGTGGATTGACCTTGCGTTATCTAGTCACACTATTCAACCATATCACGCTAACCGTCATTAAATTTGATGCTTTGATGTTTGCCAGGGTTTTTACATGCCATACAGCAAGTATTTCATGGGCTTTTGATATAATTTAATACTGGCTATGCTTGGCAACTAAATATGTACACCAAGAGGTACTGTGATACATGCTGGCCTGTTTTGGAAGCGGTCGTAGTATGACAATCACCCTGAATCGATATCAAATGAAATCAGATGATCATGTACTTTGACTCTTTTCCAAATGATAAAGCTACAAAGAGGGGCATTGACCATATCCCCCTAAAAACAGCATTGAGGTTCTTTCAATACTTTATTTTAATAAAAGCTAATACTGATCCGTGTCACTTTCAAATAAATCCCCATCAACCACCAGTTGAACTTTAGCATCTAATGTTCCTGGAAGCCCATTATAGACAACAAAATTGGCTCGTCTTCCTACTTCAATGGTACCCACTTGATCATCAATCTTGAAAGCTTTAGCAATATTCCATGTCACCAAAGATGCTGCCTCTTTGGCCTTTTCAAAATCAGTCAACTCCTCATAATTTGGTAAATCAGCAACTTGCCAACCTGCTTCCCATATTAAATCCCGTATTGCGTTATCTTCTTGAACAGATAAACCCACATTAACTCCATTCTCTTTCAACTTGTAATATGCTGAGGGAGATGTTGAGGGGACTAGGCATTCTTGGGTGTGCCAAGTGTTTGGTGTGCATCGTGCTGGGTTTAATATAACAGAAGCATTCAATTGACCGAGCTCGCTTGCATAAATATGGGACTCTACTCCACCAAGTATAACAATGTCGCGATTCATTGGAGGTCTATTTTCTACAAGCGACATTATCCAAAATATATCTGATGCACCATGTACCTTTGTATGTTAACTCATATAAAAACCTCAAAAACGTTTGGAGGACGATGATTAAAATTATTTCTAATGGTATCAAGTTGGCCATTTACAGAACTAGTGGAAGGGTCTCGAGCATTTCTTGCATCAACGCCAACACGGAAATGATTTGAGCATTGTAACTTGACAAATGTATCATGGGATATACCTATCATTAGTCGGTCGGTGGTGCGTTACGAGGTGATCCGACGCGAAAAGCAGTGCTGGTCCCAATAACTGCACCAGAATTATGTCGAGTTGAAATAGAAGTGGTCACACCTAAAGTTAAGATAATTTTCAACCTTACCAGCTTTAAAAGCTGCATTGAGTTCTCGTGAACGTTTTCTACCGACGAATAAACCAGCATATGAATCTCGTAGTGTCGTTTCAGAGTTAACACCAGAAGATGTTCCTGGTTCTGTCGAGATTTCCTCGATTCCTAAATGAACTCCAGCAGCTATCATTCCAGGAATAACCCATGAGCCTTTCAAATCAACAACCTGACCAGTCACTTCACAAGCAGGACCAATACACAGTACAATTCCTTTCTCATCAACAGTTAACTTACTGTTTGGTTCCCAAATTGCTGATGGTGAATGAACCAGTCCACCAATATTAACATAAGTCGTCCGAGTATTTGCGAGTGTTTTTGGGAGAGACAAGGGTTGTTTGAGATGTTCCATTGGAGTTTCAAAATCATAAGGTTTGGAGATCGACACTTCATAATCTGAATGTGTAAAAGTATTAAACCCATCAGTAAAGACTTTGAGTGGATGTGCCCCAATAGATAATGGTTGTCTAAAACGAGTTAATTTATCAA
Organism: Globomyces sp. JEL0801; assembly: GCA_027595885.1. Lineage (NCBI taxonomy): Eukaryota > Fungi > Chytridiomycota > Chytridiomycetes > Rhizophydiales > Globomycetaceae > Globomyces > Globomyces sp. JEL0801. Next base: position 4,510 of record JADGIX010000296.1, read on the forward strand.
TGAACTAATACTTATCCCAAATGACCACATCAGCATCATAACCTTCTCGAATGTATCCAATCCTCCAATCCTGCCCCATTCTCTCGGCTGGGATTGAAGTGACTGCTTGAATAGCTAATGATGCGTCAAACCCATAGCTATGTGCACGGGCAGCCTCAAATATTAAATGTTGAGAATTGAGGACCGGATGATCAGATTTAAATGACACTTTAACGCCCGCATTAGTCAAAACTTGCGCTGCTTTCACCGAAGAATCGTATGCTTCTTTTTTATAACCCCACATATCAGACTAGAATGTAAATCAATATCATCAATTACAAATATAGCAGCTGAAATACCTTCTTCAGCCAATAAATCTGCCACTTGCCAAGCTTCCAAAGCATGATGAAAAGCGCGAATTTTGAACCCAAATTCTTTGCTTAGTCGAACCATCATTTCAATATCATATGACTAACATTAATTAAAAGTGAAATTACCTCATAACAGTGCACATTTAACAATATTTTCCCTCTTAGTAGCGCAATTAGACTTTCTTGGTCCAGCGAAGCAGGATATGGGGATTTCATAAATATATGTGCATTGTCAAGGTATGTTGATTGTCTTTTCTCTGCTTGATAACACCATTCATCTTGTTGAAGCATTTCTTCATACGCTATACTAATTCTTTTGCGAAAAAGATAAGCTTCTCCCAAACGGGATTCTGGTAAAACTCCTAAAGCGTAAATATTAGAACTTTACCCTTTTCAACTCCATAAGAGTTAATCGGATTTTCTCCGCATGCCATTTTCATAAATCTCCATTGATGTCCGTCGTCAGTGCCGTTCATTCCCGCATTCAAAAGCATATCTGCAGCTCGATGGCTTTTTGGAAATCGATGTTTTATTGGATAAGCTTCACCACCCATCATGTTTCCACTCCCAGGTAGAATTAAAGAGGTAGTCACGCCTCCAGAATTAATAATTTGGAAAGCAGGATCCCAGGGATCAATACCGTCGAGAGACCTTAACTCTGGGCGAACAGGTGATTCTGACATTTCATTTGTATCACTATCTCCCTCTAATTCAGGCCAAGAATCCAAACCGGCATGTGAGTGCATATCTACCAACCCTGGTGTTACAATATGGCCATTCGCGTCAATGATTTCATCATTTTCATTTGGTTGTAAGCTATTTCCTTCACTCACTGCAGCGATCAGTCCATTTTTCAATTGAATATCAACATTTCTTCTGACCTTTCCATCTCCGTCCCATAAAACCGCATTTTTAATGAAGACAGATTTAGGTGGTGGTTCGTTTCTTAATGGACTTCTTGGATTCCGTTGACGTTTAGTAGGAATAGGATCACTAACGTCAATAAATCTGCCACGACATTTCTCCAATCCTTCATCATATCTGATCTTTGAAATACCCACAGGTTGGTATTTCAAATTAGAGTCATCCCTTGCAAACAAAAAAAGAACTAAACTGGCTGACACTAATATGAATGTTGAAAGTGAAATTTGCATTGGATTCATAGATTTGAGTTGTTGCTTGAACATGATCAATCGGGTAAATTTGGTGTAAAAACTCCAACCTGTGTTCAAAAAACATGATCTGACTCTGAAGAAATTATTATTATTAGATTTTCATCTCAAAAAGAAGCGATAATTAAAGTTACATAGCAAACAAATCACGTATATTTAATTGAAATCACCTACAGCCAAATCAGAAAATTCCACTCCCTCCTGTTGAGCTTTTAGGTTAGCTTCAATAGCTTTGTCAACAACTGGGGCTGCAGCTGCAGCATCAGCACCAGCAGCATCTGCTACAGCGGCATCAGCAGCTTTGGCGGCTTTCTTTCCTTTTGCAGCCTTCTTTGCCTTCTTCGCCTTCTTAGCTTTCTTTGCTTTCTTAGCTTTCTTTGCCTTTTTGGCCTTTTTAGCTTTCTTTGCCTTTTTAGCTTTCTTTGCTTTTTTGGCCTTTTTAGCTTTCTTTCCCTTCTTAGCCTTTTTGCCTTTCTTTTGTCTCTTCACAAGATGTCCAGCATCTTCTTCAACAACAGCACGTTCAAATAGGGCAGGAGCAGCATTTACAGAAGGAACATTTCTTTTTGATATGGATAATTCGGATTCCTGTTGATTCAGTGGTAGACAGGTAGCAGCAGTTATAAATACAATAAGTTGGAATATTTGAGAATACATAATTATTTGTGTATGTACAAGACACTGGATTAAATACTAAAAGAATTAAGGCGTACCTATAGAGCCATACGCCTGTGTTAGACATGACTATATGAACTAATAGTTTCAGAGACCAAATGAAACTAAAATTGAAGTAGTGACATTCAAGCCTAAGTGCGCGCCCTGTTCACCAACAAGAGTGCCTAGATTGGGATCCGAGCCAGTAGAATTTAGGTGTGTTTATTGAAATCCATCACCTGAGTATTATAATGCAGAGTTTTTAATCATGAGTAAAGATAAAATCTATCTTATTTTGATATCAGAATATATTACTGTGGTTTTTGTCGCATATAAGGAGTAGTACATGATTTACTTTCAGACATTGTCGTTAATGAAGGTCTTTAATTAAGCACTTTTAGGATTCAATTTAGAACTTTATTGTAGTTAATAAAATCTCTCCATCAGTATACTTATAGTGGTTTATCATCAGGTCATCGAAACTAAAAATAAGATTTCATACCCTTAATTCCTTTATTTTCCTCTTGAATACTTCCTTAACAATTATCGCTCCTCCTTGTTGCTTTGGTATTTTTTTGCTTTTCAAATCATGAAAACAACTCCATCTACTGATGCCCCTTTAAAGCATAAACCTAGAGACAGGTCCAATTCTATATCGTTTCTTCCAAATCATTTAGAAGATTCTGGAGTGCCATATGATGGTCAACACGTATTGTTATAAATATTCATCTTAGCATTTCTCTGCTTATTCTGCTGTTCATGGTCCTCAACATGTCAACTTGATGGTTATTTTAGCCTTAACCATATCTTCAGCTGTCGTTCGTTTATATATGCTCAACCATCCTACTTCAATTGTATTTGATGAAGTTCACTTTGGTACGTGAATATAAACTCAATTAAACGTAGGTGGTTTTGCTTCCAAATACATCCAAAGCAGATTTTTCTTTGACGTCCATCCTCCCGTAAGTGTTTTATGGTTTATTTGTTTAGCTTGGCAAATTGATCATCGCTTTCACAGGCGTGTTCGTCGGCTACGATGGCTCATTCTCATTCAAGGAAATTGGAATGGACTATTTGGAAAGTAATGTCCCATATGTGGCTCTTCGTTTAGTCCCTGCTTTTTTTGGAGTCTTGTTGTCCCCTGTAATTATTCAATCATTCATCATTCTAGATTGCTTATGCCACGATGCGAAATTTTGGATACTCTTCTGCTGCTTCTATCTTAACTGCTGTTATGGTGACTTTTGAAAATGCGTTGGCATGGTAAAATGCTTACAAACTAACCTTAGTCAATCACGTCTTATTCTCCTGGATTCATTTCTCATTTTCTTCACCGGTCTAACAGCTCTTATGTGGTCTGAGTTTTTAAGATTTAAACATGAGTATTTTCAACCAAAATCTAATAGATTAGGCCATTTTCAATTGCTTGGTGGAGAACACTAACATTTGTTGGAATTTCTCTTGGGCTCACAGTCAGGTTATCATTGTATATTAATAGTCAGTGTAAAATGGGTTGGATTGTTTACCATTACTATGATTGGTGTTGCAACCATTCAACAGCTGTGGACAATTGTTACCGACAATTCAATTCCCCTGGTACAATGATTATATTTATAAGATCTAGAAAGTTTTCTATAAGCATTTTATGGCCCGTGCAGTTACTTTGATTGTTGTTCCAGTTTTGATTTACGCATTCTTCTTCAAAATCCATTTTGCCATTCTAAATAAATCGGGACCAGGTTCGTCATTTATGAGCCCGGAATTTCAACAAACACTTGGCGGGGCTGCAATTCCAGATACACTTGAGGGTAAAAATTATCATTAATTCATGGCAAGATATCGCATTTGGATCAACTGTAGTTATCCGACATGAGGGTACGAAAGGGGGATACTTGCATTCACACCCAAGCACATACCCTGGTGGTTCAAAACAACAACAAGTTACCTGTTATCCACATCGTGATGCCAACTCGGATTTCATTGTAAAAAAAGAATTTGATTTTGTAAATGGATCTTCAGTTGAACGTCCCATTGAAGGTTTTGAGAAAATTGGTCATGGCTCTGTAATCCGTTTACGTAATTCTTTTGTCATCATTAATTTTGTTCAGACCATATCCCTACTGCTAAAAACATACATTCACATTCTGTTCGGTAATTTAGAATATATTATTAATCATAGACCTGTTTTTACCGATGATAAGGATATCAATGAAGTTAGTTGTTATGGCTCATCTACGGTTCTTGGAGATTCGAATGACTATTGGAAAGTTGAAATCGAGGGAAATAAAGTTAACGAAGGCGATCCTTTACTATCCATTTCCTCTCAGTTTAGACTTCGACACGTTAATACTGGCTGCTATTTATCGTCCATTCCACATAAACTGCCAGAATGGGGTATATCTAATTATCTAATCAATGATAGGCTTTGGACAACAAGAAGTGATTTGTTCGTCAAAGACTTTGCATAAACTTACTGTGTAAGTACGATTTTACTAATACCCTCAGGTGGCGTATTGAATCTTCGGTTAATGCAAATGGTATCAAATTTTACAACTTATATATTTTAGCACCAGAAGGATCAAAGTTGGTGAACTATAAAAATCCGAGCTTTATTCAGAGCTTTTTGGAGCTTAATAAGGCAATGTGGACGTCAAATAATGGATTGAAGTCGTCTCATCCTTATGATTCTGTTCCAGGTACCGATATAAAGAATCTGACGTATTAGCTGCTTGGCCACTTTTGGAACGTGGAATCAGTTTTTGGAGAGCCAAGCCGGATAACAGTGGAATCTACCTCATTGGAAACCCATTTATATGGTATGGAGCAGTAGCTTGCCTAGTAGTCTATATCGGCTACGTGGTCATTAACATGTTTGTTGAAAAAAGGGGAATACAATTCACACCATCTGGTATAGATTCTCATTCCTAATGACTAGCATATTTTAGAGAAATGTTGTCTGGATGTCAGTTTATGGTTTTGGGTTGGGCAGCTCATTATTTACCATTCTTCTTAATGTCTCGTCAGGTATTTATTGTTTCTTTAACTATGAAGTTGTTTTTACATCACTATCTTCCTTCCTTATATTTTGGAATATTAATTATTGGAGCGTCTTTTAATATTGTTACATACAAAATGAGGAAATCCGTGCAAATGTATCCATTTTAGTTATTCTCACTCTATTAGTATTTTAGCATGTGGTGTAGCATTTGTTGTTGTCTATTTATACGTTCAATATGCTCCGCTTACCTATGGATATGCACAAGATCCTAAACATTGTGAATCATTGAAATTGAGAAAACGATGGGATTGGGGTTGCCCTGCAATTGATGCTGTTGAACCAGTGCCATCAGCAGTGACAACCGTGGCAGTAGATGCTCCTGATACAACTGAAGTAGAGTCCTTAGTTGACGTAAAGGAAGATTAAGTCCAATAAAACTAATAACTTAAAACACTTATTAAAATAGAAACCAGGTTTTGAGTATTGAATGAGATGATAGGGAAATCATTATTTAAAACTATAAACTATTTTTATTTTCAATAAGCTTCTAGTTCAGTGACGGTAATAGTTCCAGAATAGAAGTAATTGACATTTTGTCTAATTTATCATTCCAAACATCAACTTCCTCATCAAACATCATTGGTTCAATACCAATCACTCGTACACTTTGCAATCCACCTAATGGATAGGTAGGGAAAACTTTAAACACAAAGACTCGATTGGAATTTTCAGGATGCAATAACAATTCCCCAGTTTCAACAGTCAAACTACCTCCCAATTCAATCAATTGATTAAATTCGTTTTCACGTTTAAAATGGCAATCTAATCGTAAACAGATTTGTTGAATCAGAAAAGTTAACATGGTGTTGATATGACCCAAGGTTTTTACAGTCTCCAATAAATCATCAATCATAATCACATCTTCTGAAAACTAAATCATTAGTGCATTGTTGTCACCTCGACATCAATCAAATTATTGTTAAACATTTCAGTGACATGATTCAAATTGAAAGTTACAGTGATGGTTTTGCTAGGTATAAAACAATATTCAAATTCGAATTTTGATTCATCAATGACATTAAAATTTTCGATATAATTCATTTGTTTCAACAGTAATGTTGATTCTTTAAACCTACTGATTAATATGAGATATGTACCATCTTGCCAACTCTTCGATTTGTGGATCCCTTTCTTCAGATATTTTCAAAGCTTTCATAGCATCCAATTCTGCATTAGTCGATACTACCACTAATTTCTCCTCTTCCATCATTAGTTCTTCTATTCTTGAATTATCATCATCAATCTCATTCTGTAATTGATTTAATTCCATTTCAATCTAAGTTTAGAAACATTTAATGTACTTTTTGGATTTCCAATTCTTCTTTAGTTTTCTCCATTTGTAATTGTTGGATCAGATCCTTTTATCAGTGATTCTTATGATTTACTTGATCAGCGTAATGAAATGTGTTTATATAGTTTAATTCGGATTCTAGATCGCGAATATTCCCAATTGTATTGATCATTTGTTTCTTATTAGTTTCAATTTCATTCAAATCTGTCATAAATCAATGAGAATCAAAATACTAAGACAGATTTCAGAAATTATTGCTTCACATTGTAACTTAATATCTGATATACTTTCTTTTTGAGATTTTAAATTCGACTTTTGTGTCATCACTTGTTTTTCTTTTAAAGTTTAGTATAATGTGAATACCCATATCTTTTAGATCCAATAAACTCTTAAATTGAGGAACGAAACTTGAAATTAGATTATAAAATTCAGCTTCATGACCACGCTCTAAGAAATCCATTTTTAATGATTTAAATCGATCCTATTTCTTTAATGATATTTTAGTCTACTTTGATCCCTTCAGGTAATAAAATAGGAGTCATAGAATGCACATTTAATTTTGGAGTTGGTATTCCAAGAAATCTAAGGATTTAATTGATTGTTCATGGTACGATTCAACTTCTCCAATGTCCACTGTCATAAAATTTGTCAAGATTTTCGTCCGACATTCACCAACACAAAATTCAATGGTAATAAGAACCAACTAATTTGCAAAGTTTTGTTTTATTAGCTTTACATTTCTCTAGACCCTTTCCAAAAGATAAATACAACCAACTATCAAGTACGTTCAGTTTGTGCGACAGTGATGTCAGAAAAACTGGCCAACTTCGACTCTACAGGTTGCTTGTCAACAACATCTGTAGTGTCGGTGGAATCAGTTGCGTTACTTCTGCCACTTCCCATTCGATTACCACCAGTTAAAGTATTGTCGGTTTTTAATTCCAATTCAGAATTAGACCCAGCTGTTAAAGTAATCTTTGACCCAGATAAAGCATCAGCAAGACCTTTTTCACCTCCCCAGGAGAGTCGTAACTCTTCATTAGAACCAGCGCCAAGAGCTTTCTTGCGTTCCAAAACTTTTCGTGCATGTTCTTCTTGACGAGCCAGTTTCAACTGTAATTTATTAATTTCTCGGTCTCGGTTGAGCTTGGCAGCTTGTTCCTTTTCTTGAAGACGTATCTTCAATGCTGCCAAATCGGATACTGGCTCCTTTCGAGATTTTAACTTTGGCTTATCTCCTTTCTTTCGCTTACGAACTTCTTGTTGTTCAGCCAAGTCCTATAATGGTTATTTTATATTCTTTGGTGGATGAAATGTGAAAATGTAAAGGTAAAAATCATGATATGTGAGATAAAACTCACCCCGAACAAAAGATTATCAAGTTCTGAACCCACCTTCCAGCGTGCTTCCATATTGGATAGCTTTGCCTTTAAATCAGTTTCAGACATGGTAAGTTTTGGAAGCGAGAGTTTAGACGGTGTCACTGGAGAATTCTGAGGTGGTCTCCGAACTTCCATTAACCCATCTAATGGAATTTCGAAGGCAACAGATTGACCTAGTAGATAAGACAAGTTATTTGCACGTACCAACTTGTGCTGCGATAGAGGGAATGACTGGTTTCGATAAAGCGTTCACTAGTATTATTAGCATATCAAACCAAAGCCTACCTGTTTCTGCTACTTCTACTTTTGCATGTTCGGCTGGTGGTTTAGATAGAACCGTTGGAACGATATCTGAATTCTCTTTTGAAGCTCCGCAACCCATTGAATAATTTAACAAATAAAACCAAAACTAAGCGAATGAAGTAAGAAAAATTTAATTCACAAAAGTGAGTGAGAAGAGAATAAAGTTAACAAAGGTCGAATTTTGTAGTCGGAAATTTTAGACTATAACGTGACGTCAGCCATACAAGAAACAAAAACGACTATATGAAGACCATTACAGCAGACCGATAATACGGAGAAACTCAATTATATTCAAAACGCTGTAAAGATTGTTTGTCAAATTTCGCATTAACGTTGTGATGGTGTTTTCTTCTCTCTACAGGGGTTATTTGCTTACCTCATAGGACCATTATTAAACTATGACAATCACATAATGAGATTTAATTTAATACAATTGATAGAAATGAAAAGTGTAAATAAATAACTGAGAGTTTTGTTTTACTAATTATTAATGAGTTTGCACCACTTCAGCTCTTAAAATCAATTCTCTTCATTTCAATGTATCGTTTATCACTGAATTATTTATATACTGAAAACAATAGATGGTAATAATAATGATATCATCGTAGTTATTAACAATTTTACAGCTGCTCATAAGATGAATAAGGTATTAAATATCAACCAAGACTCTTTCGGTTCTACGCGTTTTGAGCATTGAAAATATTCTAACATTCGATTTCCAAACTGAAAGGGTTAAAACAAAGTTGAAACCTGATGAACCGTTTGATAATTCAAACACTTTGCAGTTGAAGCAAGTAGATATCTGGAATATGAATTATATTTTCTTTAAACTGTCCTCATATTCCCAAACCTATAGATTCTGCTTTGGTATTGCCAACCAAATCTGTATGCAGTTCCCATAAAGGTTGAATACTTTAATCAATAGACCATAGATTAACAATTTGAAGTACATCCACCTCTAATCAAGCAACATAAATACAATTTATAGGCTTCGATTCAATGTGTTGTAAACCTTCAATTAATTTGAATAAATGTCAATAGGTAGTCAGTCTTCCACGATGATCGAAAATTACAAAACTGGAACTCAAAGACTAAAATTTGAACTCTATTAAATGCAGAACGATTGTACACAAAACAAAGTGTGCGGTATGGGGGGTTCTATCCAATGAACGTATCTTCTAAACCTTCGCTTTTACAGACAAGACCAAGTTGGGGCTTATTTCACTATGTTCTTAACTGTTGCTATGAATCCTGCTCACCCATTCCACGCTCACTGCCTCATCTACTGAATGATTTTAATCTGATGTAATAAAATCCTAAACGTTGTTCTTTTGATTCATTCTAGTTTTTTATCAATCAAAATTCTGCGA
>JADGIX010000297.1:0-13806 GCA_027595885.1 Globomyces sp. JEL0801
CCAACATAGCATCCAATATTTCTTCTATACTGATAAGTCTTCTTAATTTACCTTTGACAGTTTTGAAGGAAATAAAAATGAAAAAATTGTTGTTTATAGATCTATCTGTCTGTGCGTTATAGCGTAATCAATTGGGAGTCTGATACCATCAGTCACATAGTAATGCCCAGTAACAATTTATTAGTAGAAGAGAAATACCGTGTTTGACAAAGAATATGTATCGTGTCTATTATTGAAGTTCGCCCTTTTCCGGGAAAATAAAGTTTACATTCCCAAATAGCACGCCTAAGAATTCTTTAAAAATTTGCAATCGAGGCCGTAAGCCCATTATTTCTGAATTACTTATCAACCACAGTATGCAGTAGCGTGTGTCATGCTGATAGTCGGTTGAATCTAAAAACGTGTTGCAACCCACAGACAATTTCATCTCTTAAATCTCCAACTGATAGCGCCATACCATACGCACGTATTTTCGAATCGTCTTCCTTCTTTTATTCCTGCATCTAATGAACAACCAATGCGATATCGCTAAATCACTTTTAGCAACCAAGCATTTCCAATTAGATGTGATCATGTATGGACTAGAAACGTTGGACATATTTACTGTAATGTTCAACCAGCAAGCGGTAAGAAACGCTGCAACGGTTCTCCTCAAAGCTGAGAACCGCAACACCTTGGTGTATCACATCTACACAAAAGAGAAAAACCTTGATTACACAAGGTTGTATGATAACTTGATATTTTTAGAGCACCCTAGAATTAAACACATTAGTTTAAAGGGTGTTTTAAAGAATGGAGAGTGCAAGTTGTTGCCTGTCCAGAGGCTTTCCATACCGCGAGCATTTTTGACAGCTCATGGGAAAAGGAAATCCACCGAACCTCTGGGAATGATAAAGAGTTTTAACTCCTGTGCAACTCCCAAAAAGAAAGTCAAGCTTGCAGGCACAAACCGAGGTATTGATGCTGATCTTTTAGACGAACCAAATGCCACCAAAGAACAGCATGAGTTATTGTTTCTTGATAGCATTCGATCGGTTGATGATATTGCTAGCAGCTCTAATGGCTGTGACGCTAGCTTCATCAACAGTAGTGCCATTGAACCTGAAGAGAAGGTCATCGGAGTGTCCCAGACCGGGCAAACTGATCCTTTAGATGAATCGATTACTACTGCAAATATGAACCGAGAATTTTTGTCCTTGATTCAAAATATTGTCAAATCCGGGCGGAAAATCATTATGGATGGTGTTGACTTTCAAACCAACCAATCGGGCATGACAGCAAAAATCAAACAAATTCGAATTGATTAGGAGATTTGTTTAATATAATTTTATGTAGTAATCTGTACCATTACGAGTGAAAAGAGTGAAAATGGTAGCAATATCTTCATGGTTAAACTGCTTTACGATTAACAATATTTTCATCTATATCGGTCGAATGACCACATTCAGGACAAGTTGAATGAGATGATGATGATATTCCACTTGAAGACAAGATCAAAGTATTTTCTGATTTATTGTATAAAATCAATTGATTGTCTATCCTTTAGAATCTCTTCATTACTATGCTTTACGAGTACCGTTGGTCTCTTTGATATGACTGATTTCTGTTTTTTGCTGACTAATAATTATGCATCAAGACCATCCACTGCAATCAATACACACATTGGATTGAATTGACTTTGAAAAAACACGTAGTAAATTCAATGTATTACGTGTTTGCATTGGAAATATATATTTTGTAACGTATACCTGAAGTAGATCTTAACATGAGTTTCAAAAATCTGTAAGGTTGTTCAAGAGGTATGATCTTGTTTATGTTTTTACTATCTAAAAGCAACAGCTGCACACAATCCAATACCTAGGATAATAGACACACCACTAAGAATACTAAAGAATATTTGAATGAGCACGTAATCACCTTGTGAAACACTCCCTTGAATCAAAGAAATGATGATGGGAAAAACGGAGAGAGAAGAGTTCAATCCACAAAAAAGAATTCCATAAGCAGTTCCAGTTTGATGATTCCCGACCATCAATGGAACACTGGACCATAATGACGATGCAAAAAGTGAATAACCGAATCCAATGATAGTCATAGTGATGAAAGGTGATGTATCAGTAAATCCAGTAAGTAGATGTGATAATCCTACAAAAGCAGCGGCAACAGGCATCACCTCACTCTGATAACCATAGTTATCTAGTATAATCTATTGTTTCAAGAGGTGAGAATTGACTGTGATGAAAACCTACACATCCAAGAACACGCAGTTAACTATTCAAGATGAATATAAATATTAAGCGCCATATCAATTGCTGTACATATCGTACCATTATAGAAACCGTAGTACTTCTGGTTCATAACTACTTGAGGTCATTGTATGTAATTGTAAGGTGTTTTAAAAATGCAAGTAATTCTAAACTCGTATTGAACATTGAGTCACCAGGTAGCCTTTGAAAATAAATAGGTAAGTATTTGATGTAATTTAAGTTTAATTACACCGAAATGATTGTCTTTTGATATTAGCACAGTTCGTTTCGGAATCTAACTGTATGAAATGTTTGGTGGCAAAGAGGAATATCGCACTCAAACTCAAACATTTACCACAGGTAATGTTGATGATACACATATGCATATGTGTGCTATACTTTGCAAACATTTATTACTCAAAACATGGATCAAACATCATTGTTTAACCTATGGTAATACGATTCGCCGTAGAACTTCAATTGCTGTTCTTTGGATACGACAACACAGTTCCTTGGAAGATTATTTTCAGAAAATGTTCCTTCACAACGACCCAAGATAATGGCTACAAAATTAGTTCCTAGAATAGATTCTGACACAGCGTTGTTGATTTTATTGAATTCGCGTTCAATAGTATCGTCACAAATTACTTGATTGGTCGTAGTGGCTTGTTTGGCTAATTTCATTTGGAAAGCAAACAACAATGGATTGGTATTGGTATCCAAATACAAGAAAGAATCAAATGGTGCACCATCGGCGTTCAGCACAATATCACCAATAGCAATAGACGGTTTAGTAGAGGGATAACAGTAATCAATCTTGGAAACTTTCAGAGCTTCTAATGAAGGGATCTTGATATCAATATTAACAGAGATGTTCATCTTGGCCCCAGCAAAGAATTCCTTCAAAGATACTGTAGTTACGCCAAGATATGCAAAGAGAGATAGACGAAAGGCAATATAGTTCCTATTAAACACTTGCCAGTCGTTCCACCAAAAATCCATTTCGATCAACCAGAATTTGGAGATATTTGTGGTTTTGCTTTTCAGAATAAAGGAAGAAACGAAGAACTACGGTATTCTGATGATACCCTTGTCCAATTTGATAAGACCTCATGTAGGTTCATTTTTGATTGGAGGAAATTTTATTTTTTCAATGTCGTCCCAGCTTGACTAGTAGAACACTTCAACATTGAAAGCACCCAAAACGCATCACCTCAAACGAGTATATTGCAGTATTCCCCTAAATACTACATAGACATGTCAAAAATTGGCCGGCTTGTTTAAAAATCAAACATTTTAAACTCAATAAATTAAATAGTCTGTAAAACTCAAGAGTCTTGATCATTAAAGAGTAGTTATTTCAATAAGAATACGTAAATAACGTCATAAACGCGCCTGGTGTACAGTACCAAATCCAATTCAGAATTGGAAAACAGATTCATAAATCCGAACCTAAGGCTCTGGAGGCTCTTGATCGTGTATATAATTGATCATATAAATCGTTTTATTACTCAATATGCAAGTCTTTGGCAACCAATGATGCACATATAGGATGATAGAATTGTCGATGACTTTGAAAGGTTTTCACAGCTACGTCAGACCCACCTTTGCTTCGATACAATGATCTTTCATTAGTAAAATATAGTTACTTGTACAGTGGTCGAACATACTTCATACGACCCATAGATGTCACAAAGTCAATAACATGAGGAACGATAAACTGTGCATTGAACTTTAGACATAGCATTTGCCAACTGAATTTGATTTCACAGTTTTTGTAATCATTCAAGTTATATGCTTTTTCAAGTTGATCCATGACAGTAGTGTCTAGTGCTTCGTATTGCGAAAGTGTTTCTAAAAACATCACTACTTTTAAATAAAGTTCAGATTACCCTTTTGGTTAGACGTAAATGTATCAAATTCAGATTTTGTGAATAAATCCAATGATTTGGAATGTTCATTCCATCTGCCGTTAGTCACTTACATCACATACCGCTTAGCAAGATCTTGACTTGATTTAACCAAAGAATCATCAAACAAGTTGGTGACAATTGGCATTCCAGGTTTGTGAAGCCAATCATTCCATTGCAATTTGTCTAACGTTTCTTTTTGATTTGTGAAATATTGATACAAGAACATTTTAAAATCATCAGTGGTGATCGATTTATGAGAGAACTCAACCACATAAGCTTTAATGAACTTTTCTAGACCATTTAGCTGCCATCTTGTTACCAAAAATCACCGAACCACCTAATAACGTTTCCAAGTAGATAAGAAAGTTGAAGCCCTTTTCATAGGGAACGCTTGAATAACTAAAAGTATTTAGTATTCTAATCTTTTACGCATCATCTGGACTTTCATTGGCTAATTTTGGACAAAGGCATGTGTAGTGGGCTTCAGCTTCTCCAAAATCATCAACACTGTCTTGTAAATCTTTTACTCCAAGGATAGCGTGAAAGTTTCTGAATGGTTCACCATATATTCGTCCTAAAATAAAATTAACCAAGAGCGATTACCCAATATTTTTCTTTCAATAAAGACAGTAAAACCTTCATTTAGCCAGAAATGTTCCCAATTTTTATTCGTTACCAAATTCCCCATCCAGGAATGTGCCAGTTCATGTGCAACGACATCAACCAATGACCTATCTCCAGCAATCAACGACGGTGTTACAAAAGTCAAACATGGATTTTCCATTCCTGTATTTAACTAAAGATACTTCATACCACCGTAAGGGAACGAAGGAGGTAAAATTAACAAGTCATAAATCCCCCATTCATAAGGTGTTAGTAAATCTTCGCCAGCTTTAATAAACAACTCTGTTTCTTCAAATTCCCATGCAGCTGATTTAACTACCTCTGGTTCCGACCAAACGGTTGTTCTTGGACCAACCTTGATACCTTCTAATTTCCCAACAGCAATTGCAATCAGATATGACTAAACAGCATTAGAACTCAACATCCAACATACGGGAATGGCAGTTTTTTGCTCAAATGTAAATGTATCACCAGTATGATTGGTTTGAACAGCACTCATCAATGCCACAAATGGTCTTTCCACTGTCACCTTGGCAGAATATGTAAATTTGATTCCAGGTGTATCTTGACAAGGTATGATACTCCTGGCATGAATAGCTTGACATTGGGAAAATAGATAAGGATACTGTTTTCCAATTGTCTGGTTTTTGTCTAGCCATTGTAAAGCAGTACAATTATCCGTAGTTTGATCTACAATATCAACAATAAATCGTTATACACTCTATGACTAATTTAATAGCTTCGTTGGACTGAATTGGATGATTCAATTGTATCTGTAATGGAGTTCCGAATTTAGAATGATTCTCCAGATATTGAAACTATTGATTATCAACCTGAATGATTCCAAACCTTTACATCAGTAGATTCAGTATCTGATATACTTTTTATTGATAAATATCTAGTATCTAGTAAAATCAAAGAGATTCCATCCGTAATTGCTTTGAAAGAAAGTTCCACAGATCCAGTAATTAATTTTTGGTTAAAGTTGATATTCCAATTCAAATGCGCATGTGTGATGACTATTTCATGGGTATTTGCATAAGAGTTTGGATCATAAAGACTCGGTTTTATCATATTACTATCTGTCCAAGAAAAATTCAATACGAAAAAAAACCAGATCGAGTTTGATATGTGAGGTTATGTATGAATGTTAGCATTTAAGGCAGTGATATTGAAAACAGGTTTAATGTTAATTACAACTATCCACACAATTACAAATGTAATATTGTTTATGTTCTAATTCCTCTACAAACACCTGATGGTATAATCTCAACAGTTCATGAAAAATGTTAGATAATTTGTTTATACTTGTGCTTTATTTAATCCAGAATCAAATGCGTTTATTACGAAAAACAATCTTCTTCCTCTTCACTATCAGATGAAGAGTCTTCAACCTCTTTATGACTTGGTTTGAAATCAACTGGACTTTCAGATACACCATGGCAATGATGCTCCAGCTTGAGTATCGCCAAAATTTCTTTTGTCATTTCCCAAGCTTGAAAGCAGTTTGCATGACTTTGATGGTTGATCGATCCATATCATAAACACTATACCAACCAGCGGGTTCATGAGGTGGGTCACCAATAAGTGAATCACCAGGTCTGGCGTTACCAGAGTAGGTCCAAAACCCAAATCCAGCATAACCACCGCTCAAGTTCCTTAATTGCACAAGTCTGGTCAACAAAGCTGAATAATATCGATTTTTTCGCGTTACTGGATTCAATGGACTATAAATCTCATCAACAGATTTCCCATTCCAGTTATCTCTTGGAAATCCAAATTCTTCCAGAATCAATGGCTTATTCAATTTGATGGCCCATTGATTTGATTTCTCGATCCATTGTAAACCCCAATCGATAGCATGCTTAATATTACCGTCACTTGGGTCCATCATATCGTACTCCTACCAAAAAATAAATAAATTGTTTCAAGTTACTCCACGGTTTTGTACCCAAATATGAATGGTTGCATAATCTACAAAAGATGATTGATGAATATTGAAAAATTCGGTTTCATCATTTTTGGATTCTAATCCGACGGTTACCAGATGATTTTGATCTAATTGTTTAATATAACTACAAGTATCGTCAATCCAATGACGAGGAGGAGATTGAGGTTCATTAGCCAACTCCCAGGAAAAAATCGTATCATCATTTCTACTTTATCAACTACATAAACAATACTTGTATAACCTTCCTGTAATGGTGTTTTTACGATTTATAATGGATTCAATATGTTTTCGAAATATAGTTTGAGTTTGATTGTAAATGGATTGGTCCAGATAAAATCGCGAAGAATATGATTCGAATACATCGTTATCACCGGTTGTCCAATTTCCCAGTGTTTTATTCCAACTCCTTGGGTATGGAATAGGTTCATTTGTAATCCAATTAACATATTGCGCAAATCCTTTCTGTTAGGTATTTGATCTATCATACCTCCGGACCATTGCCAAAAGTTGTTTAAACATAATACAGCTTTCATTTTACGTTTAGCCAACTCTACCATAACTAGATCTAGACCTTTTAATAATTCTTGATCATAGACACCAGGATTGACCATCAATGTTTGGTCAACTCGAAATGCTGAATAATTTGGTCCCTCTACTCCATGAATCTTTTAATCATTTACCACTGCAAGAGTAAGTGATCCAAATTATAGGTTTACCTTGATGCCATGATTCGAATGTTTTGAATTCCAATTCGTTGCATTTGATCTAATTCCAACAGAAATCGAGTTTTATTGTAAGTTGCTAGATTCATAGCTTGCCAATAATTAGCAGAGAATTGAAACTGATCTTGACCATTTACAATAAATTGAGTGTTTTTGATTGTAACGAAATTAGGTTTGGAAAAAGTTGGATGTAAATGAGAATCTACTGGAATAGCATGGTATAAAATAAGAAATAGGGTGGTTATAAAGATTAAACAAGGGACTATTGATGGTATTGATCTTCGATTGACTTTCATTTGGATGACTAAAAAATTGGATGAAATTTGTTTATGATATTTCACATACGATTGATCCAGATTCCATGGATTCTAGCATCTTGTTGTTCATTCCATTGAGTCTACCATCTTATTGTACGACGCAATACTGTTAAAGACACGGATTTAACCTTCACTTTTTAACTAACGAATTGGAAATTTTCATTTGATTTATAAACTGTTTAAAAATAAGCTCTGGTTGGTGCAAACCAAAATTTCATACAAACAAGTTCCAAAAGGCGAGTAGTTTGACTATATAAAACAATATATTTTAGCCTCTACTCTATGCTTCGTGTGTATGCAATATCATTAACGTCGTGAACCAAAAACTTCCAAAGACTTTCCTTCCCACATCCAGCCATACTCGGAATTAGATGTACATGGATATTTGCCCGTTTTGACTGGTTTATACTTTGGTGATTTCTGGTCAATTGATCCCTTTATAACTCCAGGTGCTCCTTTATATTGATGGTGATCTAAGAATCTATCACGATTTCCTGTTATCTTGAAAAATGGAGGGTTGGCAATGGTGGTAGTGTTTAAAATAATTGCACGATCGGGTGGATTCAGGACACTAAAAACACTCCATCTGGTTGTCTATGAAGTTTGAGAATACGAAATCATTACTTTATTTTTCTGTGGGTAAACGTTTCTCTCTGTATCATCATACAATTTAGGATCATTTAATTGCTTCCATTTTTGACTCCACTGTCTCTGAGTTTTTTGTTCGTATGCGATTCGGTCAACCCTGAACATCATAAATATAGAATACATACCATGCGCGGTCATTTGGTACAGTCGCTATAACATGCTTCTTCCGTTGGGTTGACATTTAGAAAGAATTGGAAATCTCCGATGGCTGATGGACAATGAAGTCACTCACGTGAATAAAGAATCTCCATCAACTTTAGTATGTGAAATTTGTTTAATTACCTCTACAGAAAACTCTATAGCTTTGTGTAAAGGAAAGGCAATATATTTACAATCAATTTTAAAAAAACAGTTAAAATAGTATTTCAATCTATCAATAGGAGAATATCATATGTATGTATGTGCATAGAATTAATAGTACTTCTCTACTCCTATACAGTAGAAACCAAATTGGGAACAGAGGGGATAAACGCGTTTGGAAAGGCAGATTGAAACATGGCTGATGTGGACCAAAAAAACACCGCAGAATACTTTAGATTTCTAATGCTGACACATTTTACAAGCACGAAAAGGCAAGTAATTTAACTGATGCTGATAGAGTAGGTTTTTTATTAAACTTGGATTAACTGTTTTGCCTGCAATCACCATCCCATTTTACCTTACATCAAAGTAAGTTATGGTTTCCGTTAATAGCAGAAAGCGAAATGCATCAGTTTGATGATATACCCATATACTGAAAACCACAGTGTTTTGCATCGTATTCCTTGAGTCAGTTTATTAATAAACAAGATTCACAATATGAATGACAAAACCCTTAAGGTTTACTAAATGCTAATAGTGAAGATATTCATACTATGAATATCTTCATGAATTTCATAGGAACTAACTGTCGCTATTGTTACGAATGATACAAACAATTGGCGACTGGATACACCACAGGCCCAGTTTTACCTTCCATCCATACTTTTTTAGTTTCCTTATTGTGTCGTCTGGCGTTACCAGAGTAGGTCCAAAACCCAAATCCAGCATAACCACCGCTCAAGTTCCTTAATTGCACAAGTCTGGTCAACAAAGCTGAATAATATCGATTTTTTCGCGTTACTGGATTCAATGGACTATAAATCTCATCAACAGATTTCCCATTCCAGTTATCTCTTGGAAATCCAAATTCTTCCAGAATCAATGGCTTATTCAATTTGATGGCCCATTGATTTGATTTCTCGATCCATTGTAAACCCCAATCGATAGCATGCTTAATATTACCGTCACTTGGGTCCATCATATCGTACTCCTACCAAAAAATAAATAAATTGTTTCAAGTTACTCCACGGTTTTGTACCCAAATATGAATGGTTGCATAATCTACAAAAGATGATTGATGAATATTGAAAAATTCGGCTTCATCATTTTTGGATTCTAATCCGACGGTTACCAGATGATTTTGATCTAATTGTTTAATGTAACTACAAGTATCGTCAATCCAATGTCGAGGAGGAGTTTGAGGTTCATTAGCCAACTCCCAGGAAAAAATCGTATCATCATTTCTACTTTATCAACTACATAAACAATACTTGTATAACCTTCCTGTAATGGTGTTTTTACGATTTATAATGGATTCAATATGTTTTCGAAATATAGTTTGAGTTTGATTGTATATGGATTGGTCCAGATAAAATCGCGAAGCATATGATTCGAATACATCGTTATCACCGGTTGTCCAATTTCCCAGTGTTTTATTCCAACTCCTTGGGTATGGAATAGGTTCATTTGTAATCCAATTAACATATTGCGCAAATCCTTTCTGTTAGGTATTTGATCTATCATACCTCCGGACCATTGCCAAAAGTTGTTTAAACATAATACAGCTTTCATTTTACGTTTAGCCAACTCTACCATAACTAGATCTAGACCTTTTAATAATTCTTGATCATAGACACCAGGATTGACCATCAATGTTTGGTCAACTCGAAATGCTGAATAATTTGGTCCCTCTACTCCATGAATCTTTTAATCATTTACCACTGCAAGAGTAAGTGATCCAAATTATAGGTTTACCTTGATGCCATGATTCGAATGTTTTGAATTCCAATTCGTTGCATCTGATCTAATTCCAACAGAAATCGAGTTTTATTGTAAGTTGCTAGATTCATAGCTTGCCAATAATTAGCAGAGAATTGAAACTGATCTTGACCATTTACAATAAATTGAGTGTTTTTGATTGTAACGAAATTAGGTTTGGAAAAAGTTGGATGTAAATGAGAATCTACAGGAATAGCATGGTATAAAATAAGAAATAGGGTGGTTATAAAGATTAAGCAAGGGACTATTGATGGTATTGATCTTCGATTGACTTTCATTTGGATGACTAAAAAATTGGATGAAATTTGTTTATGATATTTCACATACGATTGATCCAGATTCCATAGAGTCTAGCATCTTTTTGTTCATTCCATTGAGTCTAGTATCTTATTGTACGACGCAATACCTTTAAAGACACGGATTTAACCTTCACTTTTTAACTACGAATTGGAAATTTTCAATTGATTTATAAACTATTTAAAAATAAGCTCTGGTTTGGTGCAAACCAAAATTTCATACAAACAAGTTCCAAAAGGCGAGTAGTTTGACTATATAAAACAATATATTTTAGCCTCTACTCTATGCTTCGTGTGTATGCAATATCATTAACGTCGTGAACCAAAAACTTCCAAAGACTTTCCTTCCCACATCCAGCCATACTCGGAATTAGATGTACATGGATATTTGCCCG
This sequence comes from Globomyces sp. JEL0801, assembly GCA_027595885.1. Lineage (NCBI taxonomy): Eukaryota > Fungi > Chytridiomycota > Chytridiomycetes > Rhizophydiales > Globomycetaceae > Globomyces > Globomyces sp. JEL0801. The sequence continues at coordinate 11,192 of JADGIX010000297.1, forward strand.
TTTTGACTGGTTTATACTTTGGTGATTTCTGGTCAATTGATCCCTTTATAACTCCAGGTGCTCCTTTATATTGATGGTGATCTAAGAATCTATCACGATTTCCTGTTATCTTGAAAAATGGAGGGTTGGCAATGGTGGTAGTGTTTAAAATAATTGCACGATCGGGTGGATTCAGGACACTAAAAACACTCCATCTGGTTGTCTATGAAGTTTGAGAATACGAAATCATTACTTTATTTTTCTGTGGGTAAACGTTTCTCTCTGTATCATCATACAATTTAGGATCATTTAATTGCTTCCATTTTTGACTCCACTGTCTCTGAGTTTTTTGTTCGTATGCGATTCGGTCAACCCTGAACATCATAAATATAGAATACATACCATGCGCGGTCATTTGGTACAGTCGCTATAACATGCTTCTTCCGTTGGGTTGACATTTAGAAAGAATTGGAAATCTCCGATGGCTGATGGACAATGAAGTCACTCACGTGAATAAAGAATCTCCATCAACTTTAGTATGTGAAATCTTGTTTAATTATCTCTACAGGAAACTCTATAGCTTTGTGTAAAGGAAAGGCAATATATTTACAATCAATTTTAAAAAAACAGTTGAAATAGTATTTCAATCTATCAATAGGAGAATATCATATGTATGTATGTGCATAGCATTAATAGTCTTCTCTACTCCTATACAGTAGAAACCAAATTGGGAACAGAGGGGATAAACGCGTTTGGAAAGGCAGATTGAAACATGGCTGGTGTGGACCAAAAAAACACCTCAGAATACTTTAGATTTCTAATGCTGACACATTTTACAAGCACGAAAAGGCAAGTGATTTAACTGATGCTGATAGAGTAGGTTTTTTATTAAACTTGGATTAACTGTTTTGCCTGCAATCACCATCCCATTTTACCTTACATCAAAGTAAGTTATGATTTCCGTTAATAGCAGAAAGCGAAATGCATCAGTTTGATGATATACCCATATACTGAAAACCACAGAGTTTTGCATCGTATTCCTTGAGTCAGTTTATTAATAAACAAGATTCACAATATGAATGACAAAACCCTTAAGGTTTACTAAATGCTAATAGTGAAGATATTCATAGGAACTAACAGTCGCTATTGTTACGAATGATACAAACAATTGGCGACTGGATACACCACAGGCCCAGTTTTACCTTCCATCCATACTTTTTTAGTTTCCTTATTGTGTCATGATCCCAACCTTCTGGAATGACCTGTACTGTGGATCCCTTGCCGGTTTATTTGCTACTCTAGTAAGCATTGGCATCGAATCCTTTGGTGGTAAATGTTTCTTGGTTTTTTAACCCAAAGGTTTTATTGGGTAAGTTCCTTGTGCTTAGAGACTAGTTGGGCACCGAATGATACCAGTTTTCTCAACCGACAACTATCTCTAAATTTCATCTAAATTTGTCAAAATTAACAGTTTATCGGAGAAAAGCAATTCAGGTCAAAGGCCGTGGGATAAGAGCACTGAGCACATTATACGTTTGAATTATTAGGGACTTTGTATTGGTACAGCGAAGTACTTCAATGAAAACTAAAAAAGATTCAACTATTTATTCGTTAGACTACAATTTCTTGTCCTTGTCAGATGACCCTTTTGATGTTATAAAATAATCTCTAATTTCTACTGGGCCTGCTTGAGCTTCCCGAAAGGTCCGATTCATCCTTCACCACCAAGTCATCTTGTTCAAATACAACAGCAGCAATCACTGCGATACGCTTCAAACTCCGTACGTACTCGGTTGTAAATTTTGAATGAGGAATAATGACGAAAGGTTTCTGAGTGCTGGTCTGTGGCAATTTAGCATCGTGAATTCTTTTCGTAGTATCAGCATTCAGAGCTTTCAATATGTCCCATTCTGACTGCGAAAACAGAGAAGGAAGGGGTGTAGTAGTGAGTTGTTGTCGACCATTCTTCCTATAGTCCCACCAGGCTAATTTTGTTGGTACAGTCGGTTGGCCAAATTGTCCGTCTTTCGCCGCAAGTAAGTCACCCATTGTAGGTTTCTTGTAAGCTTTGTCAAAATCGTAGATGACAAAGATTTCGTTTGCGATAGCATCCAAATACTTTCTACAAGAAGCTTCAGTGCTCATTCCCTTGTAAGTGAGTTGTTTTTTGGAACTGCCAATGGGAGCTGGTATAGGTAATTCCTCAACAGTCACTACCAAAGGACTCCAAGGACCAACAGCAAACTCGTTTAACTTTTCAATGACCTCCCCAGGGTCAATTTTAGTTTTTCCATCAGGTTGAAGGAGAGTGAGTTGAGCAGTAGAATAAGAATCCAATAATGGTGAGAACTTGCTCTTGATAGCACCTCTGAAATCATCAACATAGGTACAACTATCAGTAGAAGCTTGACTCTTGTAGTTGTTGCTTCTCAGTAAAAGTTTAACGAAGTGAAGTGTCATTTTTGAAGAAAAAGGGAAGAATCGTTTTACCCAAAATAGGGAAATGGATGTATGATCGCTTCAAAGAAACTGACCATCCTATCTGGATTGGAACTCATAAATATGGAATGGTGGAAAATAGGAATGGTATGAAAAGTGCTTTGTTAAGGAAGCGCGACTGGACACCACAGGCCCAG
>JADGIX010000298.1:0-13787 GCA_027595885.1 Globomyces sp. JEL0801
CATGAATGAAATCAAGGAATTGTAATCGTTTTTGATTGGAATAAACATAAACTTCTAGATATAATTTGTATATAACATTTTTTGAGACTTAATTTACATATCTCATACCATGAAGCTTATTCATTCGATTAAATTGTTGATAAATTCGCTTTACATGTTGCGTTGAAAATCCACCAAATTCTTTATAAATCTTTTTGTCTTTGGTACTTAACTGAATGCCAAAATTTATATACTGCTAAAAACGTTTGAAGAGATACAAGTATAGATTTCTTACAAAGATATCACATCGTATCTTCAATTGATATCAAAAACATCAATCAAAATCAATTTCCTGTAAATGAAACAGATTTGATTCTCAATTGAATTTATATCAGAATTGAAATGAATTCAAAACGTTCAAGATCAAATTTATTTGAAGAGGCACGCTGGCCAGATAGATCATCATATAAATTTCATCGTATCTCAACAGTGCAAAAGGAAGTATGTTACAAATTATGTATATTATTTGATTTTTTTGTTGGAGGGGGGTTTTCAAAATCCATCATTCTTCCTTGAGTAACTCCCTCAACTCCATGAGTAAATATCCTAACCTATTTTTTCCACTCCCATCACCACCATCACCCCTATACAATAAAATACATTTCATCCCATTACCAATATCGATCATTCTTTGTATGTTCAACAAGTAAAGCATCTCCAGTAGAAATCAATAATCCTTTTAAATGTTCATGTTGAGTAAATTTAGCATATAAAGCTTCTCGCATGATATCTTCTTTCACTTCTTCCCAATCGGTTCGTAATGGTAATGATCGGGAACGACCTTTTCTAGCAGCCGCACCTGGACTAGTCATATTTCGAATATCCTCTACAATTTCCAAATTGTCATGAAATTTCATCGCTGATGGGGTTGGTGATGATAAGCTTTACCTTGAAAGTAATGTTCAGTTGTTGGCCAAAATGAATTGTTTATATAAATTGGTGCATTATAGAAATTTGAAAATTGTCCATGTGTATTACTTTTACCTTTTTTTTAGTTATTTTTTGTAGTTTTAAATACCATAAAAGTTGATGACTGTTTTCATTGGTTTCTTTATTTTTGTTTGACATCCAAAATAGTTGCTCATCGTTTTATAGGGACCTTGTGTGACGGTGTCTGATGACTCATGTGATTTTTCAAACTTGGTCACAACGCAATGGTAGTGTGACTGTCACAGTGAGAACTATGAGTCACAATGGACTTCAACAAGAAACTATTTTGAAACAAAACGTGATTCTTACCAGTTCCCTTTCAATTCTCCAAAAAAAAAATTACACAGAATTGGTTAGTATACTTGTATGATGATTACCAAAGACGTTATTGACGTCATCGAACTGGTTAGATGATTGTGAATGTTGGAAAAATACTAAAAAAGGTTTATCAATGACTTGATTCTACAAAAGGCTATCATTTCAAATTTCATTTCCAGATAGAGACAGTAAACGACCTAGTCATTCCCATTTATAGATAAAACGAACTATGAAACTTGCTTCAATATCTTTTTATATGTTAAGTTGATTCGTATACATTAAGCATAAATAAAAGAGTGAAATTACATACTTAACCATTCAAATAAATTTAAAGAATCAAAGAATTGGGAAAGAGAATGAATATTTAATTATATTTAGCATATTCTTTATCAGCAGCCAAAGGAACAGTAATAGGAAATCTTCCACATTGAGTACATTTGAAAACACATTTATACATGTATTGATCTTTTCGACGATATACATCAAGTAAATTCATATGATCCACACCACAAACACATGGACTATTCCGATTGGGAGAGATTGATAAATTGTCCAAGTTCAAAATGATATCATCAGATTTGGGTAAATTCTTACGGGCCCATTTAGGATGGTGTTGAAAAACATGTGGTTCAATAGAATCAAGTGTTGGTAATGGCTGACTGCATCGAGGGCAATAACGATGGGATTGAATGTGTTGTTTTAAACCATGTTGACTAAAAATGTCTTTTGAACAAATATAACAGTATGGCATTAGTATTTTAGAGATTTGCTTTTCTCTTAATGACAGGTTATTATGACTTTCTGTCATGCATCATGCGTATGTAACATCAACCTCTTTATGTGACTTTTAAAGTAACACTGTATATGAATAACGATAAGAAAAGTGACCGGCTTTAAAAAACATTCCTTTGAATACTAATGTAATTGTTGCTTATCATCACAGAAGGTTGTTCCAATTGGTAAGGGTATCCATGAATAATGATTCCATTTGTGTTTGGTGAAATCTGCAAAGGGAAAAATAAACATAAACAACAAACGAAAGTAAAATAGACAAACCGAGAATACACAAACAGAACAGCCATCATCTCATGTCCACATTAGAAAAACATTAGGGAGTTGGGTACAACAACATTCGGAAGCTGTGTTTTTTTTTCAAGGCGTTGGTATAAAGAAGTGGAAAACATCTTTGGTTTCTTCAACATTGATTTGATTGAAGGTATGAAAACCAAGTAAGATTCAATAGAATCGCGTATGGATTGATATCCGATTGATGGATGACTTGATTGGTGAAGGATGAAGTGGATGATCCATTAGGGAGATGTTTGTGAAACAGAATTTAAGGCACTGCACTGATTCAATGTATTTATAGCAGAAACAATTGTACTGAGAACATTCATTACTAAATGTCATACTATACTACAGCTATAAATCAATCTATCGACCATCGTACTATTTATCAAGACAAGACATTGTCTACTATTTATCAAGACAAAGCACAGTCTCCAATAGACTCTGATGTTCAAACTTGTTATGAAAGTGATCATGACAGTTTAATATCAGCTCATGTTTCTGCTACTCCTTTGAATTCTCGTAGTACATTAGTAAATGGTTTCCAATCCACTTATACTCAAAACCATTATCAATACCAACAACTCATTCCACCTTCTTCTTTGTATGGTCAATATCCACCTATTCAACATTTTACTGAAGCACCTTATTCATTAGACTATTACTTACCAGTCTATCAAACGGATCATTATACCACTTCATTCCCTCCTAAAACTCGAACCTCATATGAACGTATACAAGATATTCTTGATGGAGGAGAAATTGATATACCATTACATCTCTATTATTTTTGTGATGAAATTGGTATTCAAGATTTAACCAAATTAATTTACAAGAATATTTTAAAGATTAATCAACCTTTTCAAGCAGTACAAGGATATCAACGACAAACAGAAGAAGATATTGAAATTGAATTGAAAGATACTTTAATTATTACAAGTTATGATTTTCAAGGAAATGTATTTGGAAAGAATTTGACAAAACAAAGTCAAGGTAAATTTCCATTGAAATGTATTCAACTTGATATTGAATTACAAACACAAATTAATTTAATATTTTATTCAACAACGATGACATTAAAAGATATTCCAAAAGTATTTCAATATTGTCAACAAGAATTTCCAGAATATTTTAAATTTTGTATGTTGAATGAATTAAATTTAAAACCGGATCGATATGATCAATTTATTGTTTATGGTCATCCATCATTTCAATTGGGTATTCAAAAATTTCTTGGAAAAGTAGTGAAACCATCACAAACTCATATAATGAATTAATACATTGTAAAGACCTCTTAATAAAAATGTAAAGCCTCTTATTTTCTATTACTTGTTCATAAAATGTAATGTATCTTATTTTCTATTACCATGTTCATCTGATTGAGTGATAAAAGTTCATTATAAAAGAGATTGGATATCCATTCTATACTCAAGTTTGTTTTTTTACTTCTCTGATCTTTAAAGTATGTGAATTTTCAACAAACTTGTTCTTTTGGATTGTTTTTGGATTTGAAAATGATGTTTAAAAACTAAGAAAAAAAAAAAAGCATGACAGAGTATATAAATGAAGAAGAGTATATAAATGAAACAGAAAAAGAATGGGATGAAGATAGTGAAGAAGAAGAAGAAGAAATTGATACCAAAAGGGTAATAGTGATGATGACACCCATGTTAAGTAAAGCTATTGGAAGATTAGTGATGTTGAATATTCTTCGATATTCATTTAAACACTTTATTAGTGTATGATTCTACTATCATTCAAATAAATTTCATTTTAAAGTAACTGCTTGCAATAAATTATGAGTAACCACAATACTAAACTATCATTATGTTATTAACTAGTAACTACAACAATACTAAACTATCGTTGAATTAGTAATTAGTAATGAATGTCAATTGGTATTTAAATTGAATTTTTTCTTTTTGAGTTTCAAATGGACAAAACCAAAGAAATGAAATCAATTTGGTCAGAATTAAATCAAATTATAAAGGATTTAAATACCGATTTAATTCACATCCCTTCCCTAAAAAATACTATTAATATGTCCCCTATTTTACCTAAAAATATTAAAGATTTACTTACCTTAAATTTATCAAATTCAATTGATTTAAATCATTCAAATACTTTAATTTTACTTCATTCCATACTAGATCCTATTTTAATACATTCAAATTTAGATCCTTTAAATCCTTTACCTTCTCATTCAACTTTTTTACAAGGTATCATATCTATTGTTATTAATCATTATTAGATCCTGATACAAATATAAATATTCAATCCTTGTATGATGAACATCAAGATCCAAATGATTCAAATCAATCAATAGATTTCAATTTGTTATCCAATAATAAAATATTACATAGTCCTGTATCCAACAATCAATCAAACGAACGTATGGAATCATTTACTGAAGATTTGTTTGATACTCAAATGCCATCACCAACTTTTTCAGATACTACTATATCTTCACCACATTCAATGTATCGATCTTCTCCATTAGCATCAAAAAACAAACTATTATCGAAAATCAATCAAGGCAAGTTTTCATGGAATAATCAAAGTACTGATCAAGTCACTGGTTTCCAAAATGCTAATCAAGTCGCTGGTTTCCAAAATACTAATCAAGTCACTGGTTTAAATAGTACTGATCAAGTACCTGATTTCAAAGCAGAACATTCCAATCAAAACCCAAATAGTTTCATGGATTCTAATCCTTCAGTTGATCAAACTTCAAAAAAGTTTAATTTTGAAAATCATTCGGAAAACAAAACAATGGATTCATTAAAGGATCAAAATAATTCGGAACTTAAAACAATGGATTCATTAAAGGATCAAATAAATTCGGAACTTAAAACAATGGATTCATCAAATAAGGAAAAAGTATCAAAAATACCCATCTTGGTTTCTCCAAGTCATTCAAAATTGGAAAGTTATAGGAATACTAAATTTAAAAATTCAATTCTTAATGATTCAACGAATCCTATTCATAAAGTACCCATGTATGTACATTCTCATGTTATCAATCACTCCCCTAATGTCTCGAAATCAAACACTCATGAACTCTCGAAATCAACTCCTGATGTATTTAAATCAACCACTCCTGACCTCAATCAATCAACCCCCGATATATTTAAATCAAGCACTCCTGATATATTTAAATCAAACTCTCCTGAAATCAAATTCAACGTCGCTAAATCACACTCTTCTGATGTCACCAAATCTTTGATGGATAGTGATACCCCATTAAAACACTTTAATCAATACTCAAACACTAGCCATTCGATATTGGAACCAGAAGACCAGTCACATCAATATGTTATTGAAACTCCATCCAAGAAATCAAACTTGATCAGTTTATCTCCACCCAAACCTGTGACGACATCAGATACGCAAGCATTTGATGATAGTATGATAGAAAAGAAAGATGGTGACCGATTAAAGTCTAGGTTGCCAGCCAGAGTGACCACAAATAGAAAATCAATGTTGGGATTATCTAATGTATCATTCACTGATAATTTTAGTTTTGGTCAGGATGAACCTAGTTTAGATGGATCTGAACCATCAATGACCATCTCTCAATTACAAGATTTACAAGCAAATACAAGTAGAACAAGTATTGGGATTCTTCCACCAAAACCAATCTCTACCGTTGAACTTCAAAGTGAACCAAAACCAATCACAGCTGTTGAATTAAAAACTGAACCAAAACCTTTGATTTCAAACAGGATTTTGTTGTTGGATAAACAAGTCAAAGGAAATTGGAAATTAGAAGATGAAAATGGAATACCTGCACGAAGACAATCAACTTCATTTACCGAAGATCATGCACAAAATTTCCATGAAAAACGAAATTTCTTTAATACAGACATGACATCCTCAATCAATTCTACAACTGACCAAAATCGATTCTTTAGCAATATGACTTTACCAGATACCAATCGATTATCCATTACATCCGAAAACACCTCATTTTCATCTGATTTTATCGTAAACGAGTTGATATTAAATGATAGCTTCCTGATTCGGATGATTTGGAAAAGTTACAATCGGTTGTTTCTAAATTAGCTCGAAAACTGAAACGACGAGAACGAGAATTAGAAAAACGTGATCTTGAATGTTCCAATTTAAATGATCAAGTGGAATCCATCACCAAAACAAATATGATGATCAAAAAAGAATTGAATGATTTAAATTCAAAACATGACATTATTTTACAAACCAATGAAACTGTAATTATTTTATTTATTAATGTTTTATAGTTGGAAAAGAAATTGAATGAATTTGATCAAGATGTTTTGATTATTAAAGGTTTAAATGATTTTGTAACTGTATAGATTTACAAAAAGCTTTGGGGATAGTTGAAGAAGAAAAAAAATCATTGATAGCTTTACATCGTACCGAGATTGAAGTAACCATAATTCAATATTTATCATACAATAGGATATGAATGATAAATTAAAAGAAATGGAAAGTAGATATGAAAATGAATTAAAATCTTTAAATGTTGAACAATCCAAAACCAATGCTGAGTTTGAATCCAAAATACAGGTGAATGAAATGACATGTTGATGAATTAGATGTTGAAGGATATGGAAGTTAGTAGTGATGATAAAAATGAAAATCAAGAAAGAGAAATTTTAGATATGAAACAAGATTTACAAGAACTTTATAATCGAATTCAAACATTAATGGATGAAAATGAACTTTTAAAAATCCAATTAATTGAATTTAATCATTTAAGTATTCCAAATGATCTTGGTATGACACTTGATAATAACATTTCAATATCTAAAAATCATCAAGAAACACAAGTTGATATACAAATGATTGATTCAAGTCATCAAACCAATTCTATAAAAACCAAACTTGTTGTTAGTCCATTAAGTATTTACGAAATCCAACCTGATTTTGAAAAATATCAACAAGAATTAAATACATTAGAATATCAAATCACCATTCGAGATGATAAATTTAAACAATATGAAATTGAAAATCAAAATTTAAAAAATCAAATATCAATATTAAATCATCAATTATTTAATAGTGAAAAAGAAAAGAATGAACTCATTGAAGAAAATCGATTTTATGAAAAAACGTTGATGAACAAGATTAAAACCATTCAAGATACCATCACAAACGATCAACAACAATTAGTAATTTGTTTTTTTTTTCAAAATTGATGATAGGAATTGGTTACCAATGAAATGGATGATATCAAAGATGGATTGATACGAAATCAAAAACGAATGATACAACAACAGAATATTAATAAGGAAATGGATATTTGGATTGATCAAACTGAACTTGGACTGGTTGATATTGAAAAACAACGTAATGGTAACATTCTTTAAATTTTTTTAAAACATAGATATTATTAATGAAATGGAACGTTATCGAAATAATAATACACAATTAAAGAAACAGATTTATAAATCTAGAAAGAATCAAGTTGAATTAGGTTTGAAAAGTAAAACTCCAGTACAAGCATTAACAGATATCCCTGGAGTTTTTTATTCTACACCCGTGAAACCTATTCGACTTTTATCTGCCTCACCTATATCTGGTGATATCGTTGAACCTAGTTTTGAAGTGAATTCATCACTTGAACCCAAAATTGATTCATCAACTCCAACGAAAAAAGTGACAGTTCGTAAAGATAACATTCAATGGGTAATTGTTTTTTTCCAAGTGTTGATTTTTGTAGGTGAATTCTATTTGGATTGGATGTATTGTTATGTTTATGATTGTTTATTATAATTTTGTTGGTAGTGTTTGGTATGGATCTTTTCCTAGATCTACTACTTCTTCACCAACTTTCTTTTCTGATGTTATCATTTAATGGATACAATTTCTTTTCTTTTTAAATGAATTTTTTAATGTTCTTTTGATTGTATTGTTAGTGTAACACGAAATCAAAGTCCAAGATTTTTTATTATTTTTGTTTTTGATTTGATTTAAAATTCAACATCCAAATTCCGATTCCAAGCAATAACGGAAATCCCGATACCGGATCAGTAGCAGTTCCAAACAACCCAAAACCAATCAATCCCCAAGATAAAACTTTAGGAATTTTTCCATTTAATTTTAATAATTGTTTAATAGCTTCACCCAACAATATGAATTGAATTCCACCCAATTGAAACCAAAAAGCAAAATGTTGATCATAATTTAAATTTGAATAATCAGTGATTGATAAAGCATCATCGATACCACCTAATTGTAAAAACCAACCTTTTTTTAATAGGTTGACTAATGGAATTGATATTGGTTTTAATACGAAACCGGTGATGAGATGTAAGATACCAGTTGCTATTAAAGTATTACCAGGGTTTTCAAATATTTTAAACATTTTTAAAGTTTTTTCTTTTTTTTTGGTTCAAGTTTTTTTTTTGTTTGTTTTTGAAATAGAATTCAAGTTTTGAATTGGATTGGATTCAGTTGGTTTTTTAAAGTCTTTCCCAGGGAGTGGCTTAGTCACTTCCACCTAAGAAGTGGCTTATTCCACTCATTCGCGAATACTTGAATCATTATCATGTTACCTGTTCAAGTGTCATCAACAGTTATCTGAGATTAGTAAAATTATATGCGATTCGCTTTGTACTAACAAGAAATAAAATGGATTACGAAGCTTTCAATGGAAATTTACTACTTGAGGTAAAGAGTATCTCCTTTCTAGTTATACAAAAAGTGAAAGGAATACAAACAAACTAATGCCTTATACTAAAATTCAAAAGCCATACCAATTTGTATTTTATTGAATTCGTAAATTTTCCAAGATTTCTTGTTGTTGTTTCACGGCAGGTTCAGTCAACAATTTAGGTTGAAATGGAAATTTTTGACTATGATTGTAAATAATAAACAATTCACATCCAGCTCCAATATCTTTAATAGTACGTACTCGAACTTGATCCTTATAAACGTAAAGTTTACAATTTGTTAAATTTTTTGATAATGAATTATTGATGAATCGTAATACTCCACCTTTTTCATCAGATGCATCAATATAACTATCCTTTCGAATTTGAATTAAAAATTTTGATCTGAATAATGAAATATCATCAGTTTGACTTTTTAATCTTTTAAATTCTTCAAGATCAAGTTGTTTTGATCCAAATTGCATACTAAAACGATGTCCTTTTGGTAAATCTTGATCACAAAATAATCCTAAACCAGATCCTGGAATATTAGAAATTCCTACTCTTAAATGATGAATGGTAGATAAACATTTTTGACAATATGGGTAACTAATACCAGTTCTAGAAGTGCAATCTTTTTCTATACAATTAACATTCGAGTATACATTTGGATTTAATGAAGATATTTGAATATTTTCAATTCCTGTAATTTGTGAAATGAATTCATTTGAAAATCTAGTATGATATTGTTTGTTATAACAAGATCCACATAAACCTTGTATACTACGATTTGGACTTTTGTTACAAATTTGGTTCAAGAAACCTTTACAAGTAGGTGATTTTGATTGATTTCTTTGATAACTTTTGAAGACTCTTTGTGATGTTTTTGTTAGAGCTCCAAATTTGTTTCTTTTCAAGTTATCTATATCGTAAATAGTTCCATGGTAATCATATTTTGGCATTCTAAAATTTTTTTTTTCAAAGATCAGTTGATCATAAAAAAACACGATGATTAGCATACATTTCATTAGATAGAATTATAATACACTTTGCACATTAAATTGATGAATAGATTGTATTCATGCTTACTCTTATAAGGTTTATGAATACAATCCATTTTAACGTGTTACTACTATTATAAATTACTTTCTTAATGAATTAAAAATTTAATTTTTAATCATTTGGCTTTTGGAATTGCTTTTTTTGCTTTTTAACCATTTTTGGCTACTGTTACACGCCGTTACGTAACTGTCAGTATATAAAACAGAAATGAAAATAATTAAAAACTTCAAATGAAATTCACATTTTTATTGGGAATCGTATTTGGAAAGAAGGATCCGGATTCCGAATTAAAACTATCAAATTGGGAATTAAAACTATCAAATTGGTCAAATCATTTTATAAATCAAGGAAATTTTATTGGTACAAGTGCTTATTCAGCTACTTTCTTTAAATTAACTGATGACAATCAATCTATTATCAATTTTCAAAATGGTTCTTGTTATGATTTAAATGGAAATATTAAATCTTCTCAAAATAATCAGACTTTATATCGTTGGGCAAGTGTTAGTAAAATGTATGCTACAACCGCTTTATTTCAACTCATCGAAAATGGTCTGGTAAATACTTACGATTTGGTGGCTGATCATTTACCTTGGTTGGCAAATCGATTACAAAATCATCATTTAACAGTTCATGATCTATTACATCATACTGTAGGTTTAGATGAAAATGTTTTGGAAAACTATGCTCCTTTCCCTGCAAGAAATGTATCATTAAAATCTGTTGTTGAGGAAATGTGGACGGAATTCATTCTACCTCCTGGTGGAGCTCCATCTTACTCTAACCTTGGAATGACTATTTTGGGATCCCTCATTGAAGAAAAAGCAAAGTTAAACCTTGGGGATTATTTGAAGAAACATGTATATGAACCATTGAATATAACGCATAATGGATTTCATTATGAAATTGATCAACAAGGGAAAATGAAGGATTTATGTTATTGTGAAGATTCAAATCAATTTGAACCATATGATGTACTTAATTACTCATCTGGTGGTATCATATCTACTACAGATGACGTTGTTAAATTCTTTATTGCTTTGTTACGAAATGGTCATTCACTTTTCAAAAAAAAATCTACCTCAGACAAATTTAGAGAAGCTCCGGATTATGCAAAATATTTTGGTCCAATTGGTTACCGAAACGGATGGAAGGTTGAAATTTATAAAGGTGTCGAAATGTTCACTAAAGGTGGAAATTTGGAAGGATTTCAAAGTAAAGCTTGGATTATTCCCAAATTTAATGAAGGTGGAGTATTTATTTCCACTAGTACATATGAGCATCGACTCCGAGACAAGGCTATTCAAATATATATGGATCTAGTACATCCTGACTTAAAACATGATGTTAAAACATTACCTCCTATCCCATATACTGAAAATTTGAAGGATATTACAGTAAAAATTGCAGGTACGTATAGTAACTTGCGAAGTACTTATGCTGGTGTAAGCCGAATTCTGGATCTCCCTGCAGAAGAGTCAATGACAGTTACAGTAAACACTACAATAGGATCTTTGTATTTGCTTAATGGTGGCCAACTTGTGAATTACGTTCCAGTTAAAGTGGATGAAGATCAACCTGATAATATTATGGTCTACCAAGCTGTCATTGCGGGAAAGTTACAAACATTGGTAGCAAATTTTGATGCACCAATCAAATATTCTTCCTCATCAGTGTCTTTTATAGTTTTAAATGGATCTAAAACTCTCATTCCAGTTGGATTTTTGGATCAACCGTCCATATGCTACCTAATGCTTACCTTTGAACTATTATCAATTGTTATCGCGGGATTATTAGCATTTTATAGTATTAAATATTTCCGAGGAAATGTAGGTCATGGAAATTATCAAGCAATCCCTGATGGTGATACTTTGGCTGAATTGGAAGAGACCCAAGATCGAATTTCAGATTCTATCTCATATGGATCATTATTGTGGACAACTATAAACATTTTACAACTACTTAATATCATTTTTGGACTGGTATATCTTGTGACTGGGTCGTTCTTTATCGAAATGTTTACAATCAACTCAAATCAAACTAATCCAATTACTTTGTTGACCATTTTTGTATCCTCCAATATCATGTATTCCATTGGTGCTCTCCTGTTAGCATTATGCATTCCAACTTATTTTGTATTGAAACACTCGAATGAAAAGGTATGTCCAATTCAAATCATGTTATGGTTATGTTTTATTTTATTCCATATCGTTGGCGTCATTCAAACCAATCATTTGAATTGGTTTTCATTCCATTTTTGGTAATCTTTTGAAATTAAAGAATGGTAATAAAACAAACGTTGATTTTAAATGTTGCTTATGAAAATAGATAATTATTTTAAGAGTTGTTAGTATGGGTTAAGTGTGTTTTTACAGTATTGATCAATTGTTGTATAGAAATAATGAGTTTATGATTTAAGTATCATTAGACAGTAAATCAGTATGATTAGAAACTGATAGATTGTTAACCACCAGTATGTAGTGAGTTGAACTCTCAGAGTCAATTTCTATTCAATCAATTTCTAAAAATCAGGCTGTGGTGGGGTTTGATCAATTGCCATAAAAAGATGGAATTTAGGGTGTGACTGGTGTGACAGATAAACTGAAAAATTCTTTCCTTTGGGATCCGATCCACCGTTTGACTTCCAATTCCCTCGAAATTTTATCTGGTGTGATAATTCCTTCCTAGAAAGCCTCTTTATTCAATACTAGTTACGTACCTTACATTAAAGCTGATACTCTACTGAGAGTAGGATTCACGACATACTATAATAGGTATCCACTCAGTACCTTATCAGCCTTGCTATATAATAGATTTCTCTTTCTTTCCAAATAATCGTCAAGTTTTCAAGTATACAACAATATGAATATGTGTCTTTTGTTTGATACCCTGAATGCTCTTTTTAGTCAGTCTTTGATTTCAGTGTATGTGACAAGGAACAATATAGTTAAACCTGCTGATTGAAACAATTTAATTCATTGGTAAGGCAGGTAGAATCATGACAACAACTGTATGCTCTACATTGGATACTTGTTGTGAGGTTTCAAAAGTGTAAAACAAGTAGAGTAATTGAGCTTTTGAGAGGAATAAGATAACGTGATTCGTTGTCCTAATAGGGAGCGGTACGCGAAGTTCGTGATCGCGACGAAGAAACGGACGATTTCTTCTTTGACCGTGAGTTGCTGAATCTATTCCTACGAAATGGTCGTTGTGGTATGGACATTTACATTCAAAAATCTTAACAGATTGTTTGTTTTCTAACATGAACACCATGCAAACGAGTCAGCCTATGAAATTTGTATGAATCTCATGTACCCAATATAGCACATTTATGATTAAAGTATGTTTCTGCAAACAGCACTGCAAGCTTTGTTTCACTAATAGATTCTACATAATATTTAAACGATAGGAAAGACTATTTCTACTGTTGATATTAAAGGGTTATTGCTCACCATAGGGTATACTTCCTGTACAAGTCAGTAATAAATATCACGTATTTTGAATATCAAAAATGTTTCCCAACATAAGTTTTAGACTAGCTATCGTTGTATTCCAACATTTCGTGGCATCTAAATTGTTGGTAGAAATCACATCAAACTAATGGTAGTTTCATAGATTCTTGATATGAATATATATTCAAATCCCAATCAAATTACATTCTTAGTACTACAGTTATATAATCAAAATTTATTCTATAGATGCCATGCTTTTAATAACTGCAAAGTTTGTTGGACC
>JADGIX010000299.1:0-13608 GCA_027595885.1 Globomyces sp. JEL0801
GGAGACATCTGGTACTGCAATGCATCTCAATCAACTACCACTGGAAATACTTATACAAACTTCCAACTATTTGGATTTGTCTGATGCTGTCAAACTATCATCTTGCTCTAAACAGTTTCTCTCACTTCGGCGATATATTTTTGGAAAGAGAGGAAAAATGGTGTTGCGATATGCTGCTGATTCCGTACCTCAAATATTCCTGGATTATACTCAAAGTGTCAAACTCATTCCATCGGGCCATAAAAATACATTGAAACTACTCTGTAAACGTTTGGAAACATTTTCGGATATCAGGCAGATAGATATCTACGATCACA
Source organism: Globomyces sp. JEL0801 (assembly GCA_027595885.1). NCBI lineage: Eukaryota > Fungi > Chytridiomycota > Chytridiomycetes > Rhizophydiales > Globomycetaceae > Globomyces > Globomyces sp. JEL0801. The sequence continues at coordinate 318 of JADGIX010000299.1, forward strand.
AAGAGCTTCAAATGAAACGGCTATCCAAGTTTACTCACATTGAAAAGCTACAATGGAAAACAAAGGGGAGAAGATATTTTTCAGTTATATCCAGTTTCAAAAACCTTAAAGAACTACATATTAAACATAACACCATCCTAAAACCAATTCAATATCATCCATTAGATATCTCAGCGTTATCCACTTTACCACATCTTCGAAAATTATCAATAGTTCACAGACATGTCTCTAATACTACTCCATTGTCTAGAATGATCCACCTTGAAGACCTGGAATTAGCCGAAACGAATATCAGCGACATATCAGGACTATCTCCCTTGGTGAATATGGTCCACCTTAATCTCAATGGCAATCCTATTGGAGATTTCAAAGCATTGAGAAACATGAAGAAATTGAAAACCTTAATAATAGCATCAACGAAACTGTTCCATATTGACACTGATCCTTTAGTTCATCTAAACAACCTTGTCAAATTGACAGTAAATGAATATAGACTCACGGACATATCGTTTGTCTCCTTTCTTCCTTGTCTGCAGTCACTGTCACTAAAAAGCAACTTAGTATCGGATTTGGCACCGTTACAATCATTAGCAAATTTGGATCACCTAACTATGGTCAAGAATTACATTTCAGACGTGTCAATATTATCTAACTTAATCAAACTAAAAACTTTGGATTTAGGAGAAAATGAAATTAACGATATCAGTTGTTTTCAACTTCTTGTTAACTTGGAAGAGTTGGATCTGCGTTTAAACAAGGTGGTTTATACGGCCCCATTAGCAGGGTTAAAGAAATTGAAAAAATTGAATCTGGAGTCTAATCGATTTGATGATTTTGAAGCCTTAGCTGGTTTGGTTGGACTACGGGAATTGAATCTATCTACGAATCGGATAAAATGTATTAAGCCGTTGAATAGTTTACGAAATCTTCACACTTTATGTTTATCATACAATGAAATATGGAATCTCACACCAATATCAGGGATGGTTGAATTGACTACTTTAGATCTTTGTTGGAATTACATTTTGAAGGTTGACCATTTATCTGGCCTCGTTAAACTTAAAACACTTGATTTGGATTGTAACTGCATTGACGATATCACTCCACTTTCCAACTTGACTTCCTTGACTGACCTTATCATTTCAAATAATCAAATATCCTCTCTTTGGCCTTTGACTTGTCTACCCAATCTACTCTGCCTTCATTGGGGATGCAAAGACAAAACACCGGATCCGAAATCATTGGATGTACTGATGGCAAATGGTGTTGACATAGGTATGTGAATCACATTAGGTTTGCTACTGTATTAATATATACATTCATTCATATATCCACGTTATGATAATTCTGCTTACAAGCTGAAAACAAGTTGAATCGATTGGATACTGTAAAATTATAACCGTATCGTATATCATTCATTTCATTGCTTTATAAGAGCCATTGAAAACTTTAAAAAATCTTCAGGGGTTTTATGCGTATAACAATCAAATCGTTGATATTACACCGTTATCAATGCTGCTTAAATTAGATACTATAGATCTTGCTTCTAACAATGTTTCGAATCTCAGTTTTTTGTCTGGCCTGGTTAAACTCGAAACGCTGGACTTAGCTTCCAACTGCTTTGAAGATATCACTCCACTTTATACATTAAATTCCTTGGAAAATCTTACAATTTCATCCAATCACATATCCTCTCTTTGGCCTCTGACTTATCTACCTAAATTGAAATATCTCCAGCATGTAGATATATTTGATCAGATACCATTAGATATACTGATGGCAAATGGTGTTCACCTAGATGATCAATATTCCTAATCGGTTTATATGGTTTTGTCAATCATATTTATTAGTTCCATTAATACATACATTCAATCATGTACCCACAAAATTATAATTATTCTGATATTCTTTATGTATTTCGTACTTCAGTTGAAGTTCTCATTAGTCAAAATCTTTTTGTTTATGAACAGTTCAATTCTATCACGTACCACAAGCAATGAACACGTAGAATCTAGATTTGATTCTTAATTGTGATTATGCCAGACGATAAATGGAGAACCACAACTTTTGTTTTCTTTGGAAACTATTTCCTTTCATGTCAATGAGATCTAGTGATAGTTATTGATCTGACGACCAACGACATCACGTTAAATCTACTCTACAATAAATATCTCAAACTGTGCATGATTAATTGCTAGATACAGATCAATGCATGTACTCTGCAACTATTATTTCTCCCTTCAGTTGGTTCAAACCATCCATTGAATTCATTGTCTTTTCTTTGTCTTTTCATGAAAAAACATCGTCCAATACAAAACCAAATTCATTCAGCTCCAGCAAAAAAATTAAATCTGAATTCAATCCAAACTTCAATAATCAACAATGGAAATCGGTTTTGGGATATTCCCCAAGCTGCAGTGTTTTTCCCGTCGGAATCCGAATTCTTAAATCCATTACAATATATTGATTCAATCAAACACATTGCTCAACCGTTTGGAATTGTAAAGATTGTTCCACCAGTGCATTGGAAGCCGGATTTTGCCATCGATACCACTGTATATTCATTCACATGTTTGATTTTTTAGAAATTCTGGTTTAAAACTAGGATTCAACAACTTAATTTAATGGAAGGTATATATATTTTAGAATTTATGGATATCTAGGTTCGGCGAGGAATATAATGAATTATCATGAACAATTGTTAATGTTCCATGAGCAACAAGGTGTAGAATTTGAACATCCAATAATCAATAACAAACCTGTCGATTTATTATTGCTAAAGAAAAAGGTACTTGTTTTTATAGATCTTATTCTCATTCTAGGTATTCTTCGTTATTGAATACTTATTCTAGGTGTATACAACTTGTGATCTACAAAATGTAAACTGAAAATAATTAAATTACCAGCTCGATAATATTAATCACTGGGGTGCTGTTGCCCAAGCTTTAGGGTTTGATAACCGTTCACTTCATACGTTAAAATTGGCGTTTATCAAATGGATTTTGCCATATGAGGAATATATACAAAAGCATGAAAACTCTAAAGCTACCGGAGCTAGATCTCATGCAATTGGTAGGTTTTTAGAGCACAATCTTACATGATAGTGACTGATAGAATCGCTCAACATATACCAATAGAAAAAGATAGTCAGATCAAAAATGATGCCTCAAATCAAGTAGAAGATAAGGTAATATATATCTAGATGCTGATCTTTCTTAAAGTCGAATGTATATATTAGTAAATCTGAAATATTTGATGACAATGTAAATAATGAAAGTCGGAGCGATGACGTAAAAGTGAAACTAGAAAGAGTTGGATTTAAATTATTGACAGACGAGAATAAGGATAACAGCGGTGATTCTGGAGATTCAAAGGAGAATCATCAATCAAACAATAACTTAACCCAATCCAATAAAGATATTGATTTGGAGAAAAAGCCAAGCAATTTACAGAAAATCGAAAGCAGAAACACTCGAAAACGCAATCCAAGTAATGGCTCGGAGTCCAATCGTGAATTAAATGGTCAAGACTCCAGTGAAAATCAAACTTTACCTCAGCAATCCCGGTATAAGCATTCAAGAACCAGTGTTGATAATGGAGTTCAATCAGAAAAAATGCAACTTCGAAGGTCATCAAGATACACATCGCAAACTAGTGACCCTACCGATAGTGAAGGCCCTAGACGTTCTTCGAGATATTCTAGCTCAGATGTAAATAATACCAAGCAAAGCAGTCGGAATACAAAACAGCTTAATAGTACTCCTACTAAGAAGCTATCCAATCTGAATGTAACTTATACCCCTACTAAAACACCTACACGAAAAAAGAACTTTATGGCCAAAGGATTCGAAGTAAACTTTATGTACTGATCAACTTTAGACTTGCGAGATTTGTTACTTGGGTTCAGAGGTCGGTCAGCTAGTGATTTGTGATGAATGCGAAGGTGCTACACATCTTACGTGTCTCTCTCCAAAATTAGATAGCATCCCATTATGCGAGTGGATGTGTCATCGCTGTTTGAAAGATCATGGTAAAGACTATGGATTTGAGGATACGAAAGAATTACGTAATCTTGTTGAATTCCAGAAAATCTCGGAAAATTTCAAAGAAAATTGGTTTAAATCTCGGTATAACAAATCACCAAAACATGTATCAGAAAATGAATTTGAACAGGAATTTTGGAGAGTCATTTCATCCCCTTATGAAGATGTTGAAGTTGAGTACGGAGCCGATTTACATTCGTCAGTACATGGAAGGTAGAATTAATTTGTATTTTAATGGCCAGTGGTTTCCCTTCTATTGAAACGCAACCGAATAATCCGTACGCCAAATGTCCATGGAACCTTAACAATATATCTATCTTGAGTAATTCCTTATTTGGAAATATTCGAAACGACATTGCAGGAATGATGACACCTTGGTTATATGTTGGAATGGCATTTTCAGGGTTTTGTTGGCACACTGAAGATCATTACACATATTCTATCAACTATCATCATTGTAACGTTTTAGCAATTCATTTACTGTAGGGGGTGATACAAAGACATGGTATGGAATTCCGGATTCATCAGCCGATCTATTTGAAAAAACCATGCGGGAACAAGTACCAGAACTGTTTCATAAGAATCCAGATTTGTTATTTCATTTGACAACTTTAATGTCACCCAAGTTGCTTATAGAGAAAGGTGTTAAGGTGTTCGGGTTGGATCAACGTGCTGGTGAGTTTGTCGTTACTTTTCCAAGAGCATATCACTCTGGCCTTAACCATGGTGTAAATCTAGTTTTTTCTTAAATATTAGTTTAATTTTTGTGAAGCTGTTAATTTCTCACCACCTGATTGGATACCATACGGAAAAGATTGTGTTGATTTATATTCCAAATTCAGTAAACAGCCAGTGTTTTCACATGATGAACTGTTGGTGGTCACTGCACAAAGTAAAATTGATCCTGAATTGGCTCGATAGTAAATTAGGTTTTGGGCTAACCATAATAGTTTGAAACCAGCCTTTGAAAAGATGCGATTAGAAGAGTATCAGAAACGCCAATCCATTTTAAATAGATTCAGTATCAAACAAGAATTCGTTGAACCATCTCCTAATGACAACGAGTTATTGCATTGTTGCAAGCACTGCAAGAGTTTTTGTTATCTCTCCAGCATCAAATGTTTTCAACATCCAGAAACCTTGTTATGTCTATCACATGTTGATGTCAGACTGGCTAATTGTTGTTGTAAACCATCTAATCGAGTCTTGGAAATACAGTTTACACAAAAAACGTTAGATGAATTACAAACCAAAATTGATGATCGAGTTGTTGTTTCTACTGAATGGGTTAAGCAATTGGAGGATTTATATAATCGAGAACCATCGCCAACTTTGAAACAATTAAACGAGATATTGAAGGCATCCCAGAAGATTCATTTAGATATTTCTGAAACCAAAGATTTAGTAGTGTTTATTCAAACATGTCAGAGTTGGTGTGATAAAGTTTCAACTATTGTGAACCCTGCCCGACAGATTTCCAAGACCAATCACATTACCATTGACACTATTGAATCACTGCTGAATGAAAAGAAAAAGCTTCCATTTCACGCACCACAATTGCCAGAGTTGGTTAAACTATCTGAAACACTAACACAGTTGAAATCACGTGTAGAATTAGCACTAAATCATCAAGATACGATTCCTATAGCTAATTTAATACAATTATCAGAACAGTTTGAGGATTTGGATATTGGAGATCCCATAGTTGATAAACTCAAACGTCTAATAGACAAGAAAAAATGGTCTCAAAAATATAGTGATGTGAACAACTTTGATCAATATACTTTGGAAGAGCTAACCAATTTAGTCAAAGATGCTCAAAGGTTGGGAATTGAAGCTAATATTCTGGAGCTAATGAAACGGCGTGTTTCAGAAGGCCAGCTATGGAACGATAGAACTAGAGAACGATTAGAAAGTTCGGAACTAACATTAAAGGATTTGGAGAGTATGCTATTAGAATTCACCAGATATGCTACTTCACCAGCATTAATAGCTAAGATAAAGCAGTTGGTGAATCAAGTGTATACAAGTCTTCAACGTGTGCAATCCTATTTGGATCGTGCCCAACTTCAATCCTATCAGAGTTTGAGTGAAGCAAAAGCAGATGATATTGATGGGATAATAGCATTCATTGAATCATGCAAACGGATACCATGTCCCAAGACACCACTAGATTTACTATCGAAACGTTGCAATGAATCCCGATTATGGAAATATCAATTAAAGTCAATGTTCAATGCAAGATCAGATAACTATTTAGATCTCTTGGATGAATCTATTTCAATTGCTTCTCGTAGTAATGAATATGAAGTCTGTATTTGTAATAATACTAAATCTATATCTTCGTTAGTAAGCATGATTGTATTAATTGTAGCATCGATGTAGTGTTTGTAAAATAGGGTATCATCGAGAATGTTTGAATATCACAAAGCGAGAACTTCAAACTGAATTTGTTGGTCCTTGTTGTCAACAGATTGATTTGTACAATCCTAAAAAATATCCTAGCGTTAAAGCAGTGACTGAACATTTGGCTTCTGCACTTAAAAATCCTTTGATCAATCCAGATGCAGTTTATTTAGCGAAATTACTCCCTCGAGTTGAAGTTTGGCAAGAGAACGTTCGAAATGAGATTACCGCAGCTCAAGGCAAAGTATCAAATGCCAAATTATTGGAGTATTTGCGTCGATCTTGGGGTATTCGATTACAGCTTCCCATCTCGAGTTTTTTGCTAAACACCATTAGTAAATTAAAGTCCAAAGCAAAAACAGAAAGCATCAGCCATTCAAAGAAGAGAAATTGGGAAACCCAACCACCACCGACTAATGTTGATTCCTCTTATAATACTTCGCTTGATAACAGGAGGGCCAATTTTTTGAAGAAACGTAAAATGAATTCCATTCGAAAAGACACTGGCCATATGGAACCCAACACCTATGAGAAAATGGGATTTATTCTTGATGACCAAAGTAGAGAGAGAACATCATCGCCTATCTATTCAGATCATGCTGTTGACAATCCCTCAAGTAGTTTACGGGACCATCCACAAACAGAATATAATCATCGACCGCCAACTCAACATCATCACCATCCAGATTATTATAATCATCCATACCATCACCCAATCCCGCCACCTCATTACCCTTCGTATCCACATTACTATCACATGTATCCACACCATCCCCCACCTCCGCCATCTGCCCCACCAACCTCTCATGCATACCAACCGCCATATCGTCTACCTCCTATCCAGTTACCATCATATCAGAGTGATTCACCGCATCATGATTCATCTCCATATTATTCCAATACTAACGAATAATTGGCTACTATATATTGTTATTTCCTTTTCAGTAAATTTTTAATCTAAAAGTCTGTTGCTATTTAACTTGATTTGTTTTTTGATTCGGAGAATGTTGTCATCAATGGAAACTGTACATGAACTACCATTGATGTAAATCCTACTCCAGATAACTTTAAGATTGCAATTGTAAATGAGAATCTTTTAAAGGTTTTAAAACATATTTTATTATTCAACTATCATCAATACGATATCAACAGATTCATATGTACCATTGGTAAGTCATGGTGGACCAAAGTTGAATGGTTGAATTTGACGGAGCAGAAACAAAATATGTGTCATTTTTTGAAATATCTGAAATGGCAGGATTTTCTCTGGCCGAGAAATTACGAGTTGTTTTCTTTGGCTTTGAAAAGGTTTTGGTAGATTGCAGGATTTTCTCTGTAACTGAGAAAGGACGAGTTCTTGGTTTTCGGTTTGAAAGCGTAGATGGATGAGTTGCTGGATTTTCTCTACCTGAGAAACCACCTGAATTTTTTAACTGCATTTCGCGATTTTCTCTAACTGAGAAAGGACGGGTTCTTGGTTTTCAATATGAAAACATAGATGGATGAGTTGCTGGATTTTCTCTGTCTGAGAAACCACATGAATTTTTTAACTGCATATTCGGTAGATCGATGGTTTGCAGAACGTTTTCTATCTGAAAACAACCAATTCCAAAATTTCTAGATCAACCCAGTGTCTGTCAACGGTTTGTGGCTGTTGCTGTTGATGAACTCAAATCCAAATCGCCTAGGACTGACGGATTCGTTATTCGATAGTCTAAAATCCATTAGAATCAATGGTTTTTATATTGGTTTTTTGGATATGATTGGTATGACAAGTCGCGTCGACAAATCCTTTTTTTCATACTTTTCATCTCATCGTATGAATCATTTTCGTGATTGGTGTTTTTTGATTCATTCAATTCATTGAATATCTGTTTTGAATTGATATCATATCAAATATTCTAAACCACAAACAAAATCTCACTTGAATGACAAAATCAAAAAACTGATAGAAAGGGATCAATATATAATAATTTAAACAACAGTGTCAATTGAATCTTCACGTAATAAATCATAATGGTTAAATTCTACAATTCCATCATCAACAATCATCCAATTTGAATTTTTGAATCCCCTCCTATATTGATTTAAAAACCAACCATAACATTTCAACCAATTCAACCGAATTGAATTCCATAATAAATCAAACATAATCAAATTCCAAACAAAGATTGAAAAGAATAATTTGAACAATTCTAACCAATCATCATGAATTCCATTCTGTTTTAATAGTGGGGTTAAATCTAATTCTTTAAAATGACATTGCGTCATATAAACTCCAATAAACGTGAATAATAACGATTGATTTTGTATTCCAATAATCAAAATGAATAAAGAAGTTGGTGGTATTAAATAATCAGGTATAAATCCTATAGTATAAAAAAACTTTTTGACTACCATCAGGATTAATAAATAAACTTGATAAATGTTGTAATTGTATCATCACACATATAAAAACCAAACTTTTAATTCTAATCTTCCATGCGATAAAAGTCGTATAAAATATTAGTTTTCCTGTGAAAATTAACAGAAACCGGTTACCAATTATTAATTCACGTAATAAATCAAGATACGTTCTCGTATACCATAATCCATGCATCTGTTTTTAAAAAATGTTGATGAAAAAATCATCTTTCAACTATAATCGACAACATTGTTTGTTGTGTACAAGAACAAAAAACAAATAAATACAAAATGTAAACAAACCAACCAGTTAAGAATTCCATACGTTGATGAAGCTAACCAAATAGTCATACTACTAGTATGTTGATGATATACTTAAAGTTCTTACATACTCAAACTCGGACTAGATTGGGTCATATCATTCAATACGTCATTCAAGACTTTCTCCAATACAAAAATCATTTTATTTCATCGATATCTGTATAAATCGTCGATACTTGTCTTGAAATTCATCTCGATATTCAAACCCTTTCACTAACCCATCCACAAGTTCAAAAACATCATCCAATCTACCATCATCATGAGTCAAATTCAACAACATCTCAAAACACTTCTTCCATAACCCTTGATTCAAATGCGTTGGTATGGTATTAGCAATGGTTCGTAATGGTGGTTGACCAACGGGTACAATCATGGTTTTGAAAATTAAAATATGTAACATGGTCGCAATACCATACCAATCCGGTTGATAAATCCATGGTAATCCTTGTTGAAATTCCCAACATTCATTAGGATCAATGACTTCAGGTACAGGTAATTGAAAAGTTTGGTGTTTGGGAAATGAATTCAAGGATATGGCAGCTACCCAATCTACAAGTACTAATCTTTTCATATCATTCAGAGGTACAATGAAATTATCTAATCGTAAATCGCCATGAATAAATCCTTTATCATGCACTTGTTGTACTGTACGTAGGATACAAACCATCCAATAGGCTACTATTTGTTCGTCCACTACAATAAATTAAACCTCTAAAAATTTACCTTCCAAACTTTTTTCCAATATATCCATCAATGTGGGACCTTGGACGTACTCCAGTTCCAATACAGAAACATTCTTGTAGAGAGTAAATGAAATAGGTTTGATGATATTGGTTTGTGACGTGGTATGTAAACAATGCAAGATATAGAATTCCCAAACACTAGCACAACTTTGAATTTTCAATATAGTTTTTGTAGTTTGATCCGAAACCAAGACCAATTGATTTGATTTGCTAAAAGTGGGAATGATTTGAATAATGTCCAAAATTCGATTTTGGTATTCAATACGAGATTGAGGTTGGATTTGTGATAGAATAGACGAGGTGGTGGTCAGTTGGATAGATACGGATGGTATATGCGGTGGCACGAGGTTGGATAAAATCATGGCTCGTATACTTGGATCAGATGGATTACAAGGATTAGGAAATCCAGGATCTTGGTCCAATAATAATGATACATCCATAGATTCTTCGTGAATAGTGTCGTGACGTGAGATCATAGATGGGTGGTTATACGAAACAGAATCCAATTCAGTAATGGGTGTCATAATATGTACCGGTTGTCCAACAATATCTTTCATCACCATAGGCGTGCTGGTAATATGACTGATAAACGGATTAGTCAATTCTTGGTGTGAATCGTGCGTGATGTTATTATCATCATCATGGAATAATTCACTGGTATTGAAAATCTGTGATGGATTATCATTAAACAGTTCAAAGGTTTGAGATCGGTTTTGGGTCACATCATCTGTATCTTTGTAAACCCCAATCCCAACAATTGGTCTTTTGAATACTTTACTAGATATAGTTTCATCATCAGCAGGATTATAATAGACTACATCATCTTCAATACTGGTACCAATTTGACCAAGTCCCATTTCGTCATGAAGCGGTTGATCAAACATATCATGAATGTCTCGCATAGCATCTTTGGTATTGATAGTTGGTGAATTATAAACTTTGTTGGGCTTTCGAATCGGTGAAAATTGAACGTCATTGGATTTTTCGGATTGTGTACTAGATATTAATAACATATAGATACGTGTGTAGATGCCGATTTTTATCAATGGATGTGTCTTTTTCGGTTGGATATGGACTTGGACTTGAATAAAATTAGTTGTATTTGATTACTTGAATAAATCCTCAATAGATCGACAGGTAGGTAAGGTATCATGTAAATGCCTAAAATAATCAACTATAAAGATATTACGTTAAACTTAAATTTCTACATTTCATTTGAACTTCTTCAAAACAATATTCTTTACCCCCAACACAACAAAGTGATAAATCAACCTTTAATTTTGATTTGGATTGAATATCATCTTCAAATAAACTTACTAGAATGTTAAATTTTGTTGGTGTTACGTTTTTCGTTTTTAGTTTGTTTTAATACGGTCTTGGTTTTGTGTTTTACTTGAGGAGGAGGAGATGGCTAGAGGGTTACATAATGGATATTTTACATTCTACTTATTAATTTTGTGAAAGAGATAGATAAAAGATTAGATATTAAGACAAGTTTTAGAGCATGTAATGTACAAAAACAAAGTCATCGGTTTTGTAGTTGATAAAGAATAAAATAAAATAAATGTGCCAATTATTTGTCAAAAAAGTGAACACTTAAAAACTCCAAATCATGTTGTCATAATCAGTGAAAGAGGAAGCGAATAAGCACTTACCGTATCAGCATAAACACTTAATTTAGGACCAACAACCGCGACAGATTGCTGTGGTAATGTAACACCCACCCATTTCTCTCTATCCATTACATTCTCTTTCTTTGCTTCTTGTAAATCTAGATCATCCCAGTGATTTGTATCAGAATCAGGAAACAAATTAGTGGTGGGTGTGGTGTCATCATGAAAGACTTTTATTTTCTTTTGGTTGACTCGTTTCGATGGATTCGGATGATTTGTAGAGTAGTGCTGTTGAATTGGCTTGTTGGAAGTGTGATGTGATTGATGGTGACTGGTATGAGAAGTTACTATATTTTAGAATATAACCAATTATGTAGTGAAGGTAATCAAGTATATGGGTCCCATTATGTGAGAGCATTTACCTGTAGAGAGGGGTTGTGTGAGATTAGATAGGGAAGAATCAGAGTGATCGATGGAAGATTGATCTAACCATAGTCAGCTAATGTCATCAAACAAACAAACCTAAGAAGAATCAGAGATTATAGTAAACCTTTTTCAAAACGATTTTTTCTATCCAAGAACTGTTGATAGTATAACAATAATTCATCGATCGGAGATGCTTTTTTATGAATACCCATTCTTAATATTTCATCAGCTTCATCAAATCTAAGAATTAAAGTTAAAGATCATCAACCTTTTTAAAGATTCTTTATAATGAGCGTATTGTTTATAAAAAGCCGTATTTAATTCACCAATTTTGTTTAATTGTAGAAAACGAAATACATCATTTGGATTATTTTGTAATTTAGCAGTAGTGAACCATAAATTTAAATAATTTGAATTATTTAAATAACGTTGATCATTTCTAAATTTTCGAACACAATCTTCAATTAATTTCAAGTAAATGTTGATATTATTTGGAAAAGTAGATTGTAAATGATGAATTGTATCTAAATAAGGTTGTAAATCATTTTGATTATTGAGTTTTGATCTTATAATGGATATATTGTGAATGATTTCCTTTTTGTTTTTAAGAGAGAAAGACTTTAGTAAGGATCTTTAAAAGTTAGTATAAATTATGGTATTAAATTGGGTAGTGTATTAGTAATACAATCAAGCAATTTACTGGTAAATAAATAGTAAATTACTGATGAATATTCATAAAATCAGGGGAATCAAAATGAATTACTTTATAGGATGACCATTCACATTTTGAATGATATTCTCTTTCTCTTCCTCAATCTTGTCCATGTCCATAGTAAAAGAAAATAGACATACAAACATCATATATTACTAACACTGTTCGATACACTGATAAAATACTAACAATATTGTTATAGATACACTATTAAAATATTAAGATTATTGGAATGATAACCAGTGCTTAAAAGCGCGAACTTTCTGTAATTGTTGCTATACTTGTGAGCAACTATGTCTAATGGTTATTATAAAATTATCATAGTTTGAATAGTATTTATCGGCGGTAGATTTCAAGCATGTCTCATTCTCAATAACATGAAAAGGTTGGATACCAATCCTTTTGAGGCAGATCAATTATATTAATGCTAAGGGTAGAAAAAAGCTCTTTAACTATACTTAGTTGATCTTCATATGGTAATAAGCATTCCCATTTTCAAGTACAATGAAGTTTATCGTCCATTTGAAATCACTGCTTGAGTGTGCCTTTCAAACAAGACCCCATAAAGAACTCCTATGTTCCCAACACACTGCGATGCAGAAAGAATTTGGACAAGTTGATCAC